>VMDO01006320.1:0-101667 GCA_007922755.1 Pedetes capensis
TATATAGTAAAAGATAGAGAAGACTTGGATGGGAAACTTAGATGGGAAGGGGGGAGGGGGGAAACATAGAGGAGGGTAAGGGGTAACCTATATGAATAATGCTTATCAAATTGCATATATGAAAATTGTCACAATGAAAAGCATGTCAAAATGAATCACATTATGATGTACATTAAAAATTTCTAATAAAAAAAAGAATGTAAACAAAAAGAAAAAAAAAAGAAAGAAAACCCTATGAGGGTCGCTATGAGTAGGATACCGACTCAACGGCACCTAACAACAACAAGAAGAAAAGGCCTATAAAGGATATTCTAGAAAAAGTCTATAAAAGTAGCAGATTCCAGCTCAAAAATGAAACACAGAATTATTTTGTTCTATAAGATTTCAACAATCAACCAATAAATGTTTATAGAACACTTTTTTGCATCTCATTGCCTAGGGTTGGGCCTGGTTAGTACTTGGATGGGAGACTGCCTGGGAACACCAAGTGCTGTAGGCTTGGGAGAAGGACCTGGCAACCCCCTCCCAAAAATCAGTCTGCCATTGAAAACACTATGAATAGCAGAGAAGCACTGACAATAGTGTTTTGCCTGTTGTATTTAGGGTCGCTATGAGCCGGATACCAACTCGATGGCACCCAACAACAAGTCTCTCCTTTATTCTCAAAGGATACATTCCTAGACCTGCACAGGATGCCTAAAACCTCAGATAGTGTCAAGTATTATATGCACTGTGTTTTTGCCTATACATACATGCTTATGATAAAATTAATTTACAAATTAGACATAACAACTGATTTTGTTATTGTTAGGTGCTGTCAAGTCAGGTCTTACTCCTAGTGAACCTCATAGGATTTTCAATGACTGATTGTTTTGAGATTGCCCTGGGAGTGGATTGCCACGTCCTTTTCCCATATTTGTGGTGCAGGGAATTGAACTTGGGACCTCAGAGACTGCAGAGCAGTGCTCTAACAACTGAGCTAAATCCCAGCCCCACATACATGCTTATGATAAAATTAATTTACAAATTAGACATAGCAACTGATTTTGTTGTTGTTAGTTGCTGTCAACTCAGGTCCAACTCATAGTGACCCTCATAGGGTTTTCAATGGCTGCTTGTTTTAGGATTGCTTCAGGAGTGGATTGCCCTGTCCTTCTCCCATTTTTGTATCACTGGGATTGAACCCAGGGCCTCAGGGAGCACAGAGCCACACTCTACCAACTAAGCTAAACCCCAGCCCTAGAAAGAGATTAGCAACAATGAATAATAATACAAATGAACAATTATAACATATACTATAATAAAAGTTACATAAATATGGTCTCTTAAAATATCTTATTATGCTATAGATTTTATAGATTTAGCAATGTCAGCACATATTTTTGTTTCCTTATTAATTAAGATCTTTCACATTTTAAGTTAATGGAAATACTTTGTGGCTTCTCTTCGGCATTTCCTGATTACTAGCATCACTACTCTTACATTTTAAGATCATTACTAAGTAAAATAAGGGTTACTTCTCCATCAGTACTGTGATGTTAAGAGACTGTCTGATCACTCAGAGGGCTAATATATCTTAGTATATAGTGTGAATATGTTAGACAAAGGGATGATTCACATCCTGATGAGATAGTGCAGGATGGTCTAAGATTTCACTATAGTACCCTATCCTACAATTAAAAATATGAATTGGTTTTTATTTTCAATTTTTTTCATTTAATATTTTTAGACTCTGATTGACCATGAGCAATTGAAACTGAAGAAAGCAAAATGATGGATAAGGAGAGATTACTATATGTTAAAAACATAGCTCTTGGCTTAAGTCTGAGTTAATAAAACATTTTTTTCCTGGATTCAGTCTTTCAACACTCACATCTACTCTGTTAATAAATCATTATATTATTTCAGACACAGTTAGAAATGCATTTTGTATAACAGAGACTGAAAGTTGTCCTTCAATTTCTATTTGCCCCTTGTCCTTGAAACTATCAGAAATAAAGACTATATTCCCCATATCCCTTGAAGCTAGGTTTGCACATGAGACTAAGTTTTACCAATAGGACATAAGTAGAAGTACCACATTATCAGCTTCCAGGAGTCTTCCTTATGGGGCATATGTTATTAGCCCCCTTCTCATTGTCTTTCCCCTCCTTTCTTCCTCCTGAAACAAAGTTGCTGCCATCATCAAACTAAGACCTACACTCTAGAGACAGAGAAGTAGTGAGTAAAAATATATATAGTCTATATTCTAGGATATTAATATATAAAAGTATAAAGAATTACTATTTTAGGGTGATCAGTTCAGGCTGGTTTGTCTGGGGTTTTCTGGTTTTAGTCATAAACATTCCAAATGTGTGTGTGTTAGTCAGTGGCTTTTTACCTAAGACCTCACAAGCAAAAGTAAAAAGGCAAAAGTAGAGAAATGGGATAGTAACCAACCAAGAAGTTTCTAACAGCAAAGGAAAAGATCAGTAAAGAGATACCCTGTAGCATGGGAGAAAATGTTTGTAACTATTCATCTGATCAGGGATTAATATCCATAATATACAAAGAACTCAGGAAACTCAATACCAAAAACAAATAATAATGCAATATAAAAATGGAAAAATGATTGGAATAGGCATTTTTAAATTGAAGATATATGAGTGGCCAAACATATAAAAATACTCCTTATCATTAATAAGCAGGAAAATGAAAATCAAAACCACAATGAGATATCATCTCACCCCAGTTAGAAGGGATTTAAACAAAGACAAAAAATAACAAATACTGGCAAGGATGTAGAGAAAAGTGTCCTCTTCTACATTGTTGGTTGGAATGTAAATTAGTATAGCCATTATGGAAAATAGTATGGAGATTCCTCAAAAAAATACCTAAATGTAAAACTACTTTGTGATCCAATGATCCAATGGAAATGAAGTCAGTATATCAAAGAAGCACCTGTTCTCTAATGTTTATTGCAGCAGCATTAATAATGGCCAAGATATAAAACCAACCCAAAGTGTCCATTAAAAGAAGAATGGATAAAATATATATGTGTGAGCATATATATATATATATATATATATATATGTATAAAATATGTATGTGTATGCATGTGTGTTTATATATACATATATACATATGTGTGTGTGTGTAAGAGAGAGAGAGAGAGAGAGAGAGAGAAGGACCTGGCAATCCACTCCCATGTCAATCCCAAAACAGTCAGCCATTGAAAACCCTATGAGGGTCGCTATGAGTTGGATACCGACTCGACGGCACCTAACTACAATACACACACACACACACACACACACACACACATATATGCATATATACTGCAGTTTTATTCAGCCACCTTACCATTGGTGACAACATGGATGGAATCAAAGGATATTTTGTTAAGTGAAATATGCCTGGCACAGAAAGACAAGTATCAGATGTTATCACTCATATGTGGGATATAAAGAAATTGATTTCATAGAAGTAGAGTGGAATAGTAGTCACTAGAGGCCAGGAAGGGTAGAGGAGAAGGGAGACAGAGGAGCCTTTGATAATGAGTACCAAAATATATTTGCACTCAAGGAAGAAGTTTAGTATAGTGGTGGTAATTCATAATAAATTATATATTTTATAAGGAGCTAGAAGAAAGTACTTCAAAAATTCTCAACACAAGAAATAATAAATGTTTGAGAGGGAAATGTCAATTATTCACATTTGATCATTGCACAATACATGTTGTTAGGTGCCGTCGAGTCGGTATCCGACTCATAGTGACCCTCATAGGGTTTTCAATGGCTGACTGTTTCAGGATTGCCTTGGGAGTGGGTTGCCAGGCCCTTCTCCCATTTTTGTGGTGCTGGGAATTGAACTCGGGACCTCAGAGACTGCAGCGCAATGCTCTACCAACTGAGCTAAATTCCAGCCCCCGCACAATACATATATGCATCAAATTATCCCACCATACCTCATAATGATGTGTATTTAGTATGCATCACATAAAAATTAATCAACAAATAAATAAAAGAGGGAAGTGCTTAACCAGGAAACAAGATTAAAGACCTTTAGCCAGGTGATATGGCACATATTTAATCTCAATAACTCCAGAGGCTGAGACAGGAAGATCCGAAATTTGCACTTAATGAGATCCTGTCTCAAAATAAAAAATAAGAAAGGGGTTGGGAGTGCAGGTAAGTGGTAGGGCATTTGCCTAGCATTTTCCAGGCTCTAGATTTAATCCCCTAGTAACACAGTTGGGGAAAAAAAGAGATACAGGCTTTTAAATGGTACAACATAATAAAGTAAAATATGCTTACATTTGGTGCACACCTGTAATCTCAGCGCTGGGGAGGTGGAGGCAGGAGGATCACAAGTTCAAGACCAGAGGCAGTCTGCGTAACTTAGGGAGACCCTGTCTCAAAAAGTAAAAAAATGGGCTGGAGGCGGTAGCTCAGTGGTCCAGCACTTGCAAAGCATGCAAGCAAGAGGCACTGGTTTCAACCGCCAGTACCGCAAACAAAAATATGCTCACATTTTTTCATATGGAAGTTGTATAATTTGATAGTCAGACTTCCTATTAGTAACTTATGATGATATACTTAGTGTTTTCTCATGCAAAAGTTTTATCTTTTGAGAGATAGAATTGTTAACCATCCTGATTTGATTATTGCACATCATATATGTCTACTGAATTATCACTATGTCCCCCATGAAATAAATAAAATTTTAAAGTTTTTCCTTTTGAAATAATCACTGCTAATAATTCAATAAAATGGAAAATATATTATCTTCATATTTTAAACCAAAGATTTTGTTTGTCTAGGCAATTATTTTTTAAAACATTCAACATTTTTCAGAATAATACTTTATTTTAGAATGGACAGTAGTATTTGTGATTTTTATTTAAATTGATTAAATCTTGATTTAAAAGTATATATTTTAGGTGGGACTGATATTTTAAATGTTAATTTAATTATTGGCTAAGATTTTATTTTTTATACAATGAGCAAATTTTTTTAATTTAATCATGTTTTAAGGTCCCAAATTAAGATACAGAATCCACCTGTCAAAACCATACACAAGTCAGCCACTGTACATATATTCACATACAAAATGAAACATCTATATTCCTAATGCTATTTGAAGCTCGTGTATCAGATTTAACATCTTTATTATCTCTGAGACAGGGTAGCATGCAGATAAATGTCCTAATGATCCAAGCTTTCAAAGACTGTTGCCATTTATTCTGTGGCTATGCATCCTTGCACAGCTACAGAGAAGACTGCACACACTACCGACAAATACAATTCTATCTCCCCATCCTTCTCTCATCCCTTTGCCCCCAAATCTCTCCTTTTCTCTTTTTTTCTACCTCCTTCAAATGTTCATTTTGAAGATATACTTTTCACTGGGATTAATACAGGGTTTGCATTTAAAATTTTCATTTACTAAACAGAAAAATATTTTACTAGAAGGGAATAGTATTAAGGAGAAATGATTTTCCTTGTGCCCTGAGGCCCAGCATGGACAGGATTTGATTTGCTATGTTCTGCTGGAATCTGGATTGATACGCAGAGATGAGAGGGGGTGTTTAATAAAATTTACATTTCATTTTCTCACTTGACACCAGTCTCCTGTCACTCATGGAACAGATGAGAATGAGCAAATAAGTTTTGTCAGCATCTATTTGGGGAAACAGACAAGGAAATCAGAAGTCAGTAAGGGAGAGAAGGAAGATGGGATCATTTTGCTTGTTTCTGTCTTGTGATTTCAGTGACACAAATACGCCCACTGAAGCTAGAAGACCTGATAGCTGGTCACCTCCACAATCAAGGGAGCAGGTGTGACAGTGGGAACCCTGGAGAAGCACCTGGAAACTAACATGATCCAGATGGGTACAGGGAAAGCACCTGAGGACTGAATGAGGAGTCAAGGCTTCTGGGGGCCTGGAAGAGATCCATGTAAGCTAATGCAAGAAGCCAACAGACAAGATCAAAGACAAAAGGAGTAGACCAAACTCCTTTTTTTCCTCAGTGAAACCATGGTCTGTATATGTTGTCTATTTTCACAAACAGTGGCTTAAGACAACACACATTAACTCATTGTCAGTTGTGTAGGCTAGAAGGCTGGCAGACTCAACTGGATTTTCTTCGTAGAGTCTCACAAGATTGAAATCAGCATGTTAACTGGCCCAGATGAGTAAACATCTATGCTCATTCAAGTGGTTGGGAGAAATGATTCCTTTGCAGAAATAGGACTGCAGCCCTTTTTCCCATCCTGGATGTCTCCTGGGGTCCACTCTTGGCTCCTAGATGCCACATGCATCCTTTGGTGGCCTCCTTCATCTTCAAAGCATCAGTGATACACAGAATCCTTGCCACATTTGGAATAACGGTAACTTTTTCTGATATTAGCAAGAGATAACTCTTCTTTCAAAGGATTCCTGTGATGAGATGTTACTGTTGTTAGGTGCCATCTAGTTGGTATCCAACTCATGGCAACCCTATGTAGAACAGGCAAAACACTATTGTTAGTGCTTCTCTTCTATTCATAAGTTTTTCAGTGGCAGATTCAGTTTTGGGAGTGGGTTGCTGTGTCCTTCTCCCAAGCCTACAGTATCTGGTTTTCCCAGGTGGTCTCCCATCAAAGGACTAACCAAGCCAGACCCTGCTTATCTTCTGTGATCTGACAGGATCGGATGTCACAGTGCCTAGGTGAGGCCCACTCAAATGTTTCCCACATCTCAAGTCAACTGATTATAAGCCTAATCACATTAGCAATATCGCTTTGGCATGTGTGTATATCATGAGAATAAACTCAGCCGTTGAGATCATAGAGATCTCTCGGTACCATGTCCCCCACAGGTCTGTCAATTTGCTGAACTATGGGGGCTGATGTGTTGCAATGAGGCTGAGAGCTCTGCCATTGGTACCTCAGTTATGAGCAAGGTTACCCATGGTGGACAGGTTTTCAGCTGAGCTTTAAGACTAAGACAGACGAGGGAGTAAGACCTGGCAAAACACTACCGAAACAACTAGCCATTGAAAACCCTATGAATAGCAAAGAAACACTGTCAGATATAGTGCCGGAAAATGAGCCCCTCAGGTTGGAAGGCACTCAAAAGACTACTGGGGAAGAGTTGCCTCCTCAAAGCAGAGTCTACCATGATGATGGAAATGGAGTAAAGCCCCAGGGTGCTCAACTTCCTGATGTGGCACAACTCAAAATGAGGAGAAACAACTGTAAACATACATTAATAATTGGAACATGGAATGTATGTTGTATGAATCTAGGAAAATTAGAAATTGTTAAAAGAGAAATGGAACACATAAACATTGACATTCTAGGCATCAGTGAGCTAAAATGGACTGGCATAGGCCATTTTGAGTCAGACAATCATGTGGCCTACTATGGTGGGAATGATAAACTAAAGAGAAATAGGGTTGCATTCATCATCAAAAAAGACATTTCAAGATCTGTCATGAAATACAATGTTGTCAGTGATAGAATAATATCCATATGCCTACAGGGAAGGCCAGTTAATATGACTATTATTCAAATTTATGCACCCAACACTAAGGCCACAAATGAAGAAAGGGAAGACTTCTATCAGCTTCTGCAATCTGAAATAGATCAAACATGCAATCAAGACATACTGATAATCACTGATGCCTGGAATGCAAAGGTTGGAAACAAACAAGAAGGCTCAGTAGTTGGAAAATATGGTCTTGGTGACAGAAATGAAGCTGGAGATCGCATGATAGAATTTTGTCAGGCCAATGACCTTTTCATTGCAAATACATTTTTTCAACATCATAAACACAGACTATACATATGGACTTCACCAGATAGAACATACAGGAATCAAATTGACTACATATGTGGAAAGAGACAATGGAAAAGCTCTGTACAAAATGTCAAAACAAGACCAGGTGCTGACTGTGGATCAGACCTTCACCTTCTCATATGCAAGTTCAAACGGAAGCTGAAGAAAATTAGAACAAGTATACGAGAGCCACGGTATGACCTTGAGTATGTCCCATCTGAGTTCAGCAGCCACCTCAAAAATAGGTTTAATACATTAGACACAACGATAGGAGACCAGAAGAGTTGTGGCATGACATAAAAATATCATTCAAGAAGGAAGCAAAAATTTCTTAAAAAGACAAGAAAAAAAGAAAAGACCAAATTACATGTCGAAAGAGACAGTAGAACTTGCCCTTGAATGTTGAGCAGCCAAAGCAAAAGGAAGACATGAGGAAGTTAAGGAACTAAACAGAAGATTTCAGAAGGCAGCTCGAGAAGACAAAAACAAATATTATAATGACATGTGCAAGGAGCTGGAGGCAGAAAACCAAAAGGGAAGAACACACTCTGTGTTTCTCAAGCTTAAGGAAGTGAAGAAAAAAATTCAAGCCTCGAGTGGCAGTAGTAAAAGATTCTACAAGGAAAATATTAAATGATGCAGGAAACATCAAAAGAAGATGGGAAGAATACACAGAGTCATTATACAAGAAAGAATTGGTAGATGACCAACCATTCCAAGAGGTTGCATATCAAGAGGAACCAATGGTGTTGAAGGACGAAGTAGAAGCTGCCTTGAAAGAACTGGTGAAACACAAGGATCTAGGAATTGACGGGATACCAATAGAGATGTTTCAACAAATAGATGCAGCACTGGAGGTGTTAACTTGTTTGTGCCAACAGGTTTGGAAAACAGCTACTTGGCCAACTGACTGGAAGACATGCATATTTGTGCCTATTCTCAAAAAAGGGGATCCAGCTGAATGTGCAAACTATCGGACAATATCATTAATATCACACACCAGCAAAATTCTACTAAAGATCATTCAGAAGCGACTGCAGCAGTATATAGACAGGGAATTACCAGAAAATCAAGCGGGATTCAGAAGAGGGTGGGGAACCAGGGACATCATTGCTGATGTCAGGTGGATATTAGCTGAAAGCAGAGACTATCAGAAAGATGTCTTCCTATGTTTTATTGACTATGCAAAGGCATTTGATTGTGTGGAACATAACAAATTATTGATAACACTTTGGAAAATAGGAATATCAGAACACCTAATTGTGCTCAGGAGAAATCTGTACGTGAACCAGGAGGCAGTGGTTCGAACAGAACAAGGAAACATTGCCTGTTTTAAAGTTAAGAAAGGTGTGCGTCACCTTTCTTAACTGTATACTTTCACCCTATCTCTTCAATTTATATGCTGAGCAAATAATCCAAGAAGCTGGACTTTATGAGGAAGAACGTGACATCAAAATTGGAGGAAGACTCATTAACAACCTGCGTTATGCAGATGACACAACTCTGCTTGCTGAAAGTGAAGAGAATTTAAAACATTTACTGATGAAGATCAAAGATCATAGCCTTCAGTGTGGGTTATGACTAAACATCAACAAAACAAAAATCCTTATGACTGGGTCAGCATGCAACTTCACAATAAATGGAGAAAAGATTGAGGTAGTCCAAGATTTTGCTTGGCTTGTGTGTATAATCAACACCCATGGAAGCAGCAGTCAAGAAATCAAAAGACGCATTGCTCTAGGAAAAGCTGTGGCAAAAGATCTCTTTAGAGTACTGAAAAGCAAAGATGTCACATTGAAGACAAAGGTGCATCTAACTCATGCCGTGGTATTTTCAGTCACATCATATGGTTGTGAAAGCTGGACATTGAACAAGGGAGACAGGAGAAGAATTGATGCTTTCGAATTGTGGTGCTGGAGACGTCTATTGAATATACCACGGAAAGCCAGAAGAACCAACAAATCTGTCCTAGAAGAAGTGCAACCAGAGTGCTCTTTGGAAGCAAGAATGGCCAAACTGCGTCTTACGTACTTCGGACATGTAGTCAGGAGAGATCAGTCCCTGGAGAAGGACATCATGTTTGGGAGAGTGGCAAGTCAACGCAAAAGAGGAAATCCCTCCACCAGATGGATTGACACAGTGTCTGCAATAATGGCCTTAAACATAAATAAGATCGTTTGCCTGGCACAGAATCGGCAAGTGTTTCGATCTGCTGTACATAGGGTTGCTATGAGTCGGACTCGACCCGACAGCACGTACCAACAACAACTCTACCATGTTGTCCCATATGGATCTATGGGTACCAGCCCAGTGGAGGCAGAATGGCATGTCTATCACCACGGTTAGTTGATGGCTTCTGTGAAGGCTGGAGACTCAGAAGGTTAGGAAGCAAGTAGTAGGCATATAGAGTTGCTGCGAATCCCAGACAAAATCCCATTTGGGTCTCTTTTTGGTGAAACCTCAAAAATAACAACGATTGTTTGTCAAACGAGACCAAATCCTTAAATAAATGGGGACCTATTGAATCAGAAGATATTTCGTTACAGATTTATAAACATCTCAGTTTCTGTCCATAAAGATAAAATAAGACCTAGAAATTAAGAGGTAGGGTGTATAACTCAGTGATACAGTGTTTGCTTAGCATGCACAAGGCTCTGAGTCCAATCCCCAGGACATACACACACAAAAGGAAATTATAATAACTCTCCATTAAATATAAAAGAAGTATCAACAACAGTATGATATATGTATTAATTTTAACTCAAAGTGATTCTTCTTTCGCTTGACTTAATGTGATAAGCAAAGGAAGACTCCAGAGAAACAGCCTGTGAAAAGCCTGGTGAATGGCTCACATGTCGGCCACATTCCTCAATAGCTGGCCTAGATGGAGTGAGCATAAAGTGAGCATATTCTCTTGGCCTCACAGACTCCTTGTCTATGTAAAAACGCAGCTAGGGACAGGATGAAATCAAAATGCAGCTCTCTCGGACACAGTACCTGAATCCAAAAAGCCTATTGATTAGGTCCCAAGGCCGCATGGGTGGGGGCACTATTTATTTCTAATCTATGCTTCATTTGACATATGAAGAAATGAGAGAATTTAGAGGTACTTTATTCCATGATCTGCCAGTGTCTAGACTTCAGAAGTAGCATTTAACCATGCTGTAATAAAACTCAATAAAGTAGAATGCTAAAATACTCATATTTACTGACAGCTTTTCCAAGCAATCAGAATGTTTTCCTTAGTGCCTAATCTCTTGTTATAGTGAGTATCCTTCCCAGTCTAAGATGAGACTACTCCTACCACACTTTAATATGATTCAAATTGTTCAAAATAGTTATTAATTATACATTCAGCCTTTTATTTGCTGTATTCTCCAGCAATAAGTCGTCATTGAAGAACCCATGACCTGGGGATGAAGAACTCTTCTAGTCACACTTACACAGTTCCCCCTAACTGAAATGTTCTCCTTCTATTTAAATCCTATCAATTCTCCTTGGTCTCACTTGAGCTTTCCTTTTGTGTGCACACTACTTCTTCTTCTTCTTCTTCTTCTTCTTCTTCTTCTTCTTCTTCTTCTTCTTCTTCCTCTCTCTCTCTCTCTCTCTCTCTCTCTCTCTCTCTCTCTCTCTCTCTCCCTTTCTTGTTTTTTGTTTTGTTTTGTTTTTTTCTGTTCTGCTCTGTTCTGTTCTGTTCTGTTTTTTGAGATAAGGTCACATTATGTAGTCCTGGCCTGCCTGGAACTCACTATGCACCAAAGGCTGGCCTCGAATTTGTGTTGATCCTCCTGCTGCAGACTCCCAAGTGCTGTGATTACAGGCATGCACCACCATGCCCGGCAAGACTTCTTCTCTTATTGAAAATAGCATCACCCTCTATTTTTAATTATTATTGCCTAGTAACAACAACAAAGTATAAAAAAGAATAAATAGTAGAGAGAATTTGTTAGAGATAATCTCACTTATGGATAGAATTATTAAAATGCTTCAGTTAAAATACCATAGAAAGAAGACACTATTGTTTTTCCACCACTCCTATATAGTAAAAAACCCACATTGGTTTCTAACATCTTCTCTAAGTCACTAAAGTCAGAAAATACTGAAATGTTTCTATAATTACAAAAAGTGAAGATTGTGATTAAAATATTTTTTACTTAGCCAAGCTGTTTTCCTGCATGAAAGTCATGTTCAATGAAAAAAGCCCTGAGAAATCTACATCCTTTATACTTTCTCTGGAAAAATTACTACAAGATTCACTTCAACATATTCAGATTAAAAAAATTAATGGATCATGAAGAGGTAATCCATGACATAAAAGGTCATCTCTGAACACAGAAACAAGTTAAGCATAAAGATACATCTAAATAGTTGTTTAAGATTTGCTTATAAGACAAAATACAAACATTAAAATCTTTTTAAATAATAAATGTAATGATTAAAGGAATAACTGGACTCTATTAATAAAATCTGTTTTTGAGATTACTGATCACACTATTCAATAAATATTTAGGTAAGGAAGATTGTATTGAGGCAGCACTGTGAAAGTATATTAAATTTAAGACATTAGAAAGAATAATAAAATGTTATTTCTAGTTTTTGGACCTTTAAAGTATGCAATAGCAAGGAAATAAGGAGAAGACATGTTTAAATGCTGATGACATAAGTATACGTGTAAGGAGCTATCTTAGTCGCTTTGCATTGCCTGGGTGGCTTAGAAACAATCACTTATTTCTCGTAGTTATGGAGGCTGGAAAGTCCAGGATCAAGATGCCAACAGATTCAGTTTCTGGTGAGGGGCTTCTTCTTGGTTTACAGATAACCACAAAGCAAACTTCTTAGTGTGCCCCAAGTAGTAGCAGTGGGAGGGGGCAGGGGAAGGTGGGAGAAAAATATCAAAGAGATCTTACAGCTCTTCCTCTTTCTATAAAGAGATTACTTCCATTATGAAGTTCCCGCCAATAACCTCATCTAACACTAAAAACCTTCTAAAGGTCCCCATCCCAATATTATCACATCAGGAATTAGGGTTTCATTCTATGAATTTGGTGGGTATACATTCTTACAATAGCCGGACAGTTTGGCATCCTATATTAAAAGTTCTAACATTTTCCATGCCTTTTCTTCAGTACTGTGTTATAGAGTACTAAGTAACAACTTGATTTTGGATCAAAGAACCAGATTTGTGCCTTTACCATACTACCTATTAAGAAAATATATACAGTGATATATGAAAATGTAGGAGAGAAGGTAAAAACCAAGTGAGGATAGTGGTGTCTGAGAAAGAGTAAAAGGCTGGCTTAGATACTCCTGCATGGCCACACAAGGTAAAGACAGAATCATTCTTTAGAACTGACAATACAGAGGTTATTGGTGATAGCCACTTGAGCATTCCCCATTCTGTGAAGGAACCAAAGGACACATTAAAGTACTTGTAGAGTGAATGCAAATCAAGGAATAATAAAGTGTGTGAACCAAAATCTTTCAAACAATGTTACTGTAATGGGAGTAGCAAAATGAGAAAGAGATTTGAAAGAGTCTGTTTAATCCAAGAACACTACTTTTCTTTTAAAGTAGGATCTACTGAATTCCACTGGACAGTCACAGGAGTAAACTACTAGATACGGAGAGATAACAATTGAGGCAGTGACATCTTTGGAAATAAAATATGTGGAAGGTGTAGGACTTGATACTTGCTATTACTATATTTATAGCCCAAATGGATAGCACTTCACGAGTTGTCAAAACTGTAAATAAGCACCTAATATTATTTCTTCATCTGAAGAAAAAAATTTTGGAGAATTTTATTTATTAATCCCCATGTATTATTTGCTAACTAAAGCCTCTTGACCTACGTCTCTGTCCCAAGAGTCTCAATCTCTGGAACCTCCCTAGTAACTGTGGAGTGATAGCTGCTAACAGGAGTCAGCCATTTTTTTTCAGGGTTATGCGAGTTGGTATCACTTTACAGTACATTTTTGTGGATCTAGAGAGCAAGGGGCCTGCAGCTGTAGCCCTGTGGCATCCGATCCCGTCAGATCTCGGAAGCTAAGCAGGGTCAGGCCTGGTTAGTACCTGGATGGGAGACCTCCTGGGAACACCAGAAGCTGTAGGCTGGGAGAAGGACCTGGCAACCCCCTCCCAAAAATCAATCTGCCATTGAAAACCCTATGAACAGCAGAGAAGCACTGACAATAGTGTTTCCCCTGTTGTACAGAGGGTCGCTATGAGTGGGATGCTGACTCGACGGCACCTAACAACAACAACAACAACAGAGCAAGGGACACATAGTACTAGCCCAGGGAAGAGAAGCATGCTGTCACATAGGCACTTCTGAGTACTATAGGTGTATCTTGGGTCCACACTTCACTTAGAATTATCATGTGCTTCCCCATTGCTTCCTCCATAGGAGTGATAGGAAGGTGAGTCTTTCATATCTGAACTTTACTGACAGGTTCTAAGGCCATAGTCATGTATATTTTTTCTTATAAGTCCTTCACACAGAAGGGGACCTTGGTGATATGTCCTGTCCAATATGCCAGAAACAGTGTTGGGAAAGCAGATTCATCCACACGCTAATCACTTTTCATCCTCTGTAGGCTTCCTAACTTTTCCATTCACTCCTCATTGGCATCCTGGTCCATTCATCTTCCACTACCTACCTTCCACTACCTTTTCCTCCTCTCATATATTCACCTCAATCTCTTTCAGGGACTAAAAAGTATTTTCTATTTGTTTCTGATCAAAAAAGATTGCCAAACTCTATTCTTTTATAACTTGGAGAAAATATATTTAAATTTATCTAAATAGTAATATGTATTTATGAAATTGTTGAAATACAAACATATATCAAATTCAAAGTGCAAATCAACTTATATTCCCAACTTCATTTTCCAGAGGTAACTATCATTTACAAAATATTCTTGGTTATCGCTCCATAATTTGTCTATGCATAAACAAACTATAGCTAAAAGCATAGAATACACAATTTGGAAATGCATTGTTCATTCTATTGCATGGATGTACCATTAAATTTGGAAATTTTAAAAGGGCAATAGATAGTCCAAACAAATTTCAGTTTGCCTTTGACCATAACAGAGTTTTGACAACCAACTGTTCTTTCATCTATAAAATTGAGAGAATGGATATTTTCCACATTTTCTAAAATGAAATTGACTCTCTACCCACTTATTATAGCTATTATTATTGAAATAAAAGTGAAAATAATAAATGAAATCATTTTGACACTGAAGTAAGATATATAGAAACAACTCTGAATTCTGATAAATTTTAGAAAGTCCTACAAATGCATTAAGTGAATCCTTTTTCCTAAAATAGACCAGATTGATGGGCACAACCTACCCTTTCCTTGAATTACTCAAAGCAAAGAGATCCCCATCATTTTTAGTAATTTATTTAAAGCTGAAAGATAATAAATGCTAAAAATATTGTTAACACCCAAATCTCTATATCCTTTCATTTAAGCCTCAATTAACTTTATAAAAAATATTTTATTCCTTTCTAAAGCTTATATCCTGGAAATGTGATTTGGCTTTCAAATAGATCTGTAATTGGTCATAGTTCTATAATGTAGATTGAAATAAACTGTTCTCCATCCAATAGTGTTTAATTTTTTCTACCTATAACTCTTTTGTGAAATTGACACTAAAGACATTATAAATTCTGGAGGCAAAAGATGGAGTAAATGCATGAGTTTAAAATTACAGAATTAATTAAAATTATTTACTGTCATTGATATATACCATTTTATAGACTCTTGGTTGAATAATATTTGCATGTGATTTGCATTTGATTTCTCCACATTCATTTTTGCATATAGCTTGCATGCATTGTGATGTATAGTAATTTCATACAGTTGGAGTTAGACTGCTAGCTGGAGGAGAGTCATTGAACTGAATAATCTTTGAATTATTTGAATGACTTGAGAAATCTCAAGTCATCTTGGCCCTTCATTGCCTTGCTGGGCAGCAACATGGGCAGCTATACTGCAGGATCTACCTTGGATAGACTGGCTTAGTCTCTCTTACTCTGGGAGAAACATTTGTAAAAGTCTGGCACCTTCCATGAACATTGTTTCCAATGCATGGAGAGGTGGTCCAAACTACACTTCCTACTTTCATACTTTCCTCTTCATTGTGACATCCATAAATATTTACAAACATTTTGCATTTATTGATTTGGCAAAATTGTATCTATCCTGTACAACATGATGTTTTGAATTTTATATGCACTTTAGAATGGCTTGATCAAGGTAATTGGCATAAGCATCACCTCATATACTTATCTTCTTTGTGGGGAGAGCACTTAAAATCTACTCTCAAACATTTTTGATCTCCCTAGAGTTTTAGCATGTTTAATTTCTTGGGAAGAAGGAGTCCATCATATATAGAAAAGCAAAAAGAGGGGGCAAAAAGAGACTCTGAAATAACACAGGAAGAAGATATCTTCTCAGTTATTTATTTGGCTAAAGGATATAGCCTGGGAAATATTTACTTAGTTGCCCATGTTAATAATCTGAATAAATTTAGGGTTTTGCTCACAAGGTTGCTCTATTTAGTTGGCTCATCACCAGACATGAATGGGCTTAGAGTTACTTTCTTTTCTCCCAGTGTTTTCTCAAATATCCCATTTTTTAAGAGGATGAAGAAAACTAATTTAACTATGGATTAGGGTTTCTGGCTAGACTCTGCAATTCTGTGCAACATGCTACCATTCAGAATGTTTCTCTGGGTGTTTCTGGCTGTGGTTAATGGCCAAAGAGTCAATTACAGCCTTGGCAATTCTACACTTTGCTCGGGTGGAATTAATAGCTTAATTGTGGCTGTTCATAAAGAGAAGGCTAGGATCAAACTTGAAAGATTAGCTTTATGGCACACAGAGGATGGATAAGGAGATAGTAAAGATTAGGATCTTGGGGTATCTGTAAGCTTGTCATGCTGTGGGGGCTTCTGTGATGCTGAAAGTTATGCCACTGGTATTTCACATACCACCAGAGCCACTTATGGTAGACTCAGGTTCCAGCTGAGGTTCCAGATTAAGACAGACTAGGGAGAAGGACCCAGCAGCCCATTCTCGAAACAATTAGCCATCAAAAAACCTTATGAATAGCAGAGAAGCATTGTCAAATATAATGTTGGAAGTTAAGCCACCAAGGCTAGAAGGCATTCAAGAGACAACTGGGGTAGCATTACCTCCTCAAATTAAAGTGGACCTTAATGATGGGAATGGAATAAAGCCCCTGAGACCTCCTTTTTCTGACATGTTAGGACTCAAAATGAGAAGAAACATAGCGACTGCAACGTTGGGCTCAAACATAAAATGATCATGAACATGGCACATTGTTGTGTAGGGTTTTGTTCTGTTGTACATAGGGTCACTGTGCATTGTATCTGACTTGATGGCACCCACCAAAGAATGAAAGAAGGGTAAAAATAATATCCCACGAACAGGAACATACATGGAGAAGTCATGGCTGACTTCAGGATTTCTGGTCTGAATGCAGTGACATCATTCATTGAGCTAGAAAAAGCAGCAGGTTCGAGGGTTGCACTAACCTCATAGTGGCTACAAGAAATTCTCAGCAGGCAAAGAAATATGTGGTATAGACCTCACGAAAGTTTGTGGCTGGATTTAAAGCAGTGGAATCAGTCACTGGAGTAAAATAGGGAATGTGTAGATAAAACCCTTAGCTCTCAGCAGGTAGTGCAAGGATTAACATTGCTACTACCTTATAATTCTTAACTTCTAAAATGTTTCTGCCCAAGAAGGTTACAGCTCTTTGAGAGCATAGAGAATGTATGCTCTAAAGTTTACAAAGGCAAATGAGTTTCATAGACTAGAAAGTTACAAATTGATAGAAATACTATTTGTGGGAAGGGAAGAGACCAGGAGGAGGGGGAGAGGAGAAATATGAGAGGGTAATATATATATAGGTGTGAATGAAGAGTGTCACAATAAGAATCATTATTGTGTATGCTAGCTAAAAATTCTTGTTGCTCTTGTTAGGTGCCATCCAGACCTGTCCGACTAATAGGGTTTTCAATGAGTGTTTTTTGGGGGATTGCCTCAGGAGTGAATTGCCACATCCTTCTCCCATTTTTGCAGTGCTGGGAATCGAACCCAGGACCTCAGAGACTGTAGAGTGACACTCTACCAACTGAGCTAAATCCCAGCCCCTAAAAAAAGTCTTACTGATAAAAAACTTTTTTAAAGGAAGAAAAGAAGAAACAGCTATGGTAGGGACAAATTAAACTAAAGAATGTTCTTCCTAAGACATTCAAGATTTTTTTTATGGAAATTTTTAATGTACACCTTAATGTGATTCATTCTGACATGCTTTTCATTGTGACATTTCCATATATGCATTTTGTTTTACATTATTCATATAGGTTCCCCCTTACCCTCTTGTGTTTGGTTTTGTTATGTTTTTAAACACTGCTGCTGTCCGCTAAAATACTTCCATAAAGAGAAGTTACCCTAAAGACAGCCAGTTTCTGCCTTCAGGGTAAATTTCTATAGGCAAGACTGGCTTTCAGTGCCCTCTTGGCACACAAATAGTGTGAACTGAAATCTGGGAGTGCCAGCTTCAGTATCTACTTGTGTCTCCCTCAAAATCCAGCATAGTGCCCACAGAGAAGGGTGCCCACCTCCTTACAGGGGCAGCTTTGAGATCAGAGAGATCTATAAGATACTTCCAGAATGGACAAAGAGACTGAGACTGTTCCTGCCAACTCATGGTAGGGCAAGACACGCTTTTCCATGGAGACCCTGCAGATGACAGCTTCCTGCCAATACCTCCTATGTGTTCTAACCCAAGGCTTCATTATTCAAAACTCAGCAATAGCAGAGTGTGTTTCTTCCCTCTGTTCCAAGGCAAACACAGGGTAGCCCTTTAGCCTTTCAGACATTGGGAAATCCTGGTTTACATTTTGTGAAAAATCTAAGAGCAATCTCTTTCTGGAAATTCTCACTTCTGCTGTCTTTGCTTTAGATTCTTGGACGATAAGGCATTCTGGCTACTGAGCCAAGGGCATAGTCAGATTCCTTAAAGTGAATAGTTCCTTTAGTGAATGGTTCCCCAAAATCTAGGCTACCGATGGCTGCAGGTCCATGGTCTGTTAGGAACTGCACAGCATTAGGTGAATGGCAAGTGAGCAAGTAAAGCTTCATCTGTACTTATAGCCTGATCCCCAGTGGCTCATACTCCAAAACCCCCATGACTACCTTTGGAAAAACTGTCTTCCATGAAATTGGTCTCTGATGCCAAAAAAGTTAGTGACTGCTGCTTTAATATGAAAAGAGATAGGCCCTGTACAAATCTATGAATGAGGTGAAATCACCTTTATATCCTTATTCAATTCATCAATGTCAGTTGATCCTTTGCTGTGGTCTCCCTTAGACCCCTAGCACAGGTTAGAGAAGCCATACTTTCCTTTTTCTTGGGAAATTCTATGCATTTCATTCTCCAAAATGATCAGTTATTTGAAAAGGAGTTACTTTGTAATCCAGTTGGATACTTTGTTATCTCTGATCTACCAGTACAATTTTCTTCCAGTTGTAAATTTGAACCAGTTACTAACAGAGAGAACTACTGAAAAACATAACTGTGGTCAAAGAACACTTTCCTTCCCCAAATGTAGTATTTTTTTTTTTTGCATTTTTTCCTTAACTAAAATCTCAGCAAAGCCCAGAATATCAGTTTTCAAGTTGAAATACTCATGAAGTGCCAGCAGTATGGTACATGCCTGTAATCCCAGCAATTTGAGAGGCTGAAGCAGGAGGATCACAAATTCGAGGCCACAGGCTTATTGTGCAACTTAATAAGACCCTGTCTCAAAATTTTAAAATTTTAGCAAGGAGATAAAAATGCATCTCAGTGGTAAAGTGCCTGCCTAGCATGCGTGAGGCCTTGAGTTCAACTCAAAACAAAGCAAAACCCTCATGAGTTACAAACTTGATGTGGTGGCACTACTATGGGCTCCCAATAGTGACTGAATTTAAATGATGAGGTAAAATCCACCTGTAAATAACAAGGAAGCTTCCTTGTGATTGGAAGGTAAGCCCTGGTATATCAGGAAAGAGAGACTCTTGGTCTTTCCAATGTTGCAGCAGGGTAAAGGAATGTGTTTCTATAACCCTGCAGAATCAACTGTAGCTGACTAGATCTTCCCAGGATCCCTTTCATAAGCCAAGCCAGAAGCAATGTGAGTAGTCATCCTAAGAGGGGAGTTTAATAAAAATTTTTATGTTAAGTTGGTTAAATACAAACATTATTGGCTTAAGCTAAAACCAAGTAAAAAAATGAACAAGTGTTTGAGAACCTATTAATTGCCTGGTATTGGAGTGGGATCAGTAATAGATTTTTTAAAAGACATATAAGACACTATTTCAGTCCAAAAGCATTCACATTGCTGCCTTTCATTTTAAGATAGAAAAAAAAAAAGGATTTAAGAATACACATTCTTCCTTCTTATTACTTGTCCACACAGATCAGGTCTCACTTCCTCTAGTTACCATTCAGAAATACTTTGAACACTCTGGCTTTCAGGCCAAATGCCCACATCATTCCCTGATCACAGCTGTTCCCGGATAGGTTCTGGCAGTGCTGAATGAACGCAGAGTGTCTCAGTAACAATACAGGTGGCCTTCTCTTGGGAAAGCCCCAAGCTGCCACTTTCCTGCCACTGCTGCCTCTCTTGTCTGAGGTCTGGGCACAGCAGCAGCAGCTGATCTCGGCCTGCCAGCTGGTATCTGAGCAACTGCTCCTGGGCCTCCTTCCAATTCCCAGACTCCTGCGGGCACACAGGCCTGGCAGGAGAGCCTGGAGCACAGAGGTGGCAGTGAGATGTGACACAGACCATCCTGGGGGCAGCAGGCACAGCAGCCTTTTCCTCTGAGACAGAACAGTGGCTAACCTTCCTTCTGGACACTCCATCCAGGGACTGGTGGGGAAGCTGGTTCAGCCTGCCCAGCATGACCTTCATCCTCAGATCTGTGAAAAGAGAAGTAGAAAAAGAAATGGATTTAGTTTTTAACCAGTTGACTCCATATATTTAGCATTCCTCACAACTTACTCTCCAATAATTAAAGATTGAATTGTACCTGCTCATGAATCTCTAAAGATCTTTGGAAATATTTTTTTCCTAAAAAAGCACTGTATCCCATACTCAATAAAAGTTTGATAGCACTGCTTCCCAGAAAAATACTCTCATGATATAATTAAGTAAACAAGGGTTTTTAATCGTAAGCACAGGCTTAAATTTGAAAACCAGACCATGGGCAACTCTGGCCATCAGGCCAATCTATACCTATGTTAAGACATGTGAATTCTACTATTTTTAAATATATCTATATCTCTATTTCTTTCTATCTATCATCTATCTATCTATCTATCTATCTATCTATCTATCTACATACATACATATAAAAGACCTGTACGTGGGAAGGGGATTATTTTGAGGAAGGAAGGGGAACAGCAGAAGTGAGGGGAGCAGAGAAAGTAATGGAGAGTGAACATGAGCAAATTATATAATATACATATATGAAAATGTCATAAGGAAATCCATTATTTTTTCCACTAGTTTTAAAAAGAGAAATGTAAATTCTAAAAACCAGTCATTTACCTAACATTTTAGCATTTTGAAAAATTTACAATTTAAATATCTGACTTTATAAAAACAGAGATGATATAAATACATAAAGAAACATTGATCCGTATGAATCTATGCTTGTAGGATTGTGTAATGGTGGAAGGAGAGACGGTGCACTGAACTTGACTCATAAAATTAGAGTTCATGCTCCTCTTCTGCTAGTTGGATGTGTGACTTTCATCCCATCACTTAACACTTTATGGCTTTAGTTGTATAATTTTACACTATTCTCAGGAGCTACTTAATTTACTAAAGCATATTTCATTTTAGTAATCTCATTTTAGTTATTGTTTTCTTCCTTTGACATTCCATTTGTATTTTATTTTCTTACTAAACAGAATTAAAAAGAAACTCATAAGAATACAACACTGGTAAACTAATGATCTAGACATTTTTTGTTCTCATTCTGCCCCAATTCTTTGACGGGTATATTATATATAAGCATTTAATAATGTGATCATTCTGTATTTAAATAAGTAAACTAGCTCTCATGTTACTGGACCAATAAATGATGAAGTAGGCATATACAAAATTTTACTCGTATGGAGTCAGAGTTATAAGAACAGTTATTTGCTATTAAATATGTAAAACATGGTCCCCCAAAACTGTATAACGTAGCAGCTAATAGCTCAGGCACAGAATGAAGTGAGTGTAGTTAAAATTCTCAGTCCTTTACTTGCCAAATAAATGTATAGATTGTACTTAATCTTGCAGTTCCTGAGTTTCCTCATCTGTAAAATAGTAATAATGCTAGTATCTACTTCACAGGATTGTTTGAAGCTTTAAATAAGATGAACTTTGCAAACCACTGCCCAGAACCTATAATATGGGAAGGACTGTTGTTACAAAAGGTCTGCAGCCATACCACTGTCACATCTGATCCTGTCAGATCTCAGAAGCTAAGCAGGGTTGGGCCTGCTTAGTACTTGGACAGAAGACTGCCTGGGGACACCAGGTACTGTAGGCTCGGGAGAAGGACCTGGAAACCCAATCCCCCAAAACAATCAACCATTGAAAACTCTATGAATAGCGGGGAATCATGACAATAGTGTTTCACCTGTTGTACATAGGTTCCCTATGAGTCCAACACCAACTCAAAGGCACCTAACAACAAAAACAATTGTTACAATGGCCATTACTATCATGTTATTGCCGTTAGGTGCCATTGAATTGGGTCCAATTCATAGTGACCCTATGTACCACAGAACGAAACGCTCCCTGACATTGTGTCATGCCCAGCACTATGTCAGTGCTGCTGTTATTCATAGGGTTTTTTGTTTGTTTGTTTGTTTGCAGTAGTGGGGGTTGAACCCAGGGTCTTGTGCTTGCATGCTTTGCAAGTGCTGTACCACTGAGTTGCACCCTCAGCACATTCTTTTTGCTTTTTGAAACAGGGTCTCACCAAATTACCCAGACTGCCTCTGGTCTCAAACTTGTGATCCTCCTGCATCTGTCTCCCGAGTCGCTGGGATTACAGGTGTGTGCCACTATGCCTGGGCTATTCATAGGGTTTTCAATGGCTGATTATTTGGGGGATTGTTTCAGGAGTGGGCTTCCAGGTCCTTCTTCCATTTTTATGGTACTGGGGATCAAACCCAGGGTCTCAGAGAGCACAGAGAAACACTCTGCCTACTGAGGTAAACCCCAGTCCCTAGTATTATAGTTACCATCATTATTGCCAATGCTTAAATAATATTCACACCTATCAATCTCTGATTTCAATCCTTAATATTCACTCATTCATTTAATCTTGATAGCTATCTCAAAAGACTAGTGCTGTTATTATCCTCACTTTACAGATGGACAAATAAAAGGAGAGCTGGATATGAGGGCACATACCTGTCTTCCCAGCTACTCAGGAGGCTGAGGTGAAAAGATTTCTTGAACCCAGAATTTGGAAGCCAGCCTGAGCAACATAGTGAGACCTCATCCTCTCCCCAAATCAAATAAAAATGCAAAAGGTTAAATTACTTGCCCTAGCTGTAAGGCTGTTAAGAGTGGATATGAGATTCAAACTTAGTCTGGCTCAAATACCATGCATTAACCACTTCACGTAATTATTACATATGAGCTCATAAGTATGTTTTTTTTGAGTCTGTGTATAATTTACCTTAATAAATGTACCATAAGTTAATAGCCCCATAGCCATTTTTTCTCACACATATATTGAAATGTTATACAAATTCACATTAAATAGGCAAACAAGAAATATCAATAAGATAGACATTAGGTGTTTAGCTTTGGATTGTCACTTCCCCCTAAATTTGCTTTAATAATTTAAAGTAACACTTATACCGCAATTATAGTAATCATCAGATGTTGATCACTAAGTTACATATGTAATTTAGTCTTACGACAACCCTCTGAAGTAAATGCTATTATTATCTCTGGTGAGGAAGGGAGGTAGTTAAGACACAGATTAAGTAATTTCCCAAGACTGCAAACAAAGTAGGAGCAGATCTTATTCACTTTATGGAATATAAAATGTTTTGGCTCCAGAGTCTGTGCTATAAGCACCACACATACAATACTGTGCAAAGTTTAAGAGAGCAATAGTGAATTAAGAATATTTGTTTGGATACATGCATGGGAGTATGACATGCATACTCCCAGCCAGAGGTCATCTGTCATCTGGCTTATTATTTTTAAAAAATTTAAAAGGTTGAGATCTGTCCTAAACCCTTGTGGGGTAATTGGCAATCTCATCATCTACATTTACCAGCTCCACTTTTCTAGCATCTCACCACCAAATTCATTAAATGCATTTTATACACAATGTATATGCCAATTTATTATCTTATGTATTATGCTCCTCTCAGTTTATTGAAAGCTACCTTGGTTTGTGTTAGGAGACAGTAGTCATGTCTACATCCTAATATTAGAAACAGAGGATAAAGAGTAACAATATCCCACTTTAATATAATCTGACAATGGAAGGAAAATGAGGTGAGGATGCAAGAAAGTAATAACATAGTATAAATATATGTAAAATGCTTTTTATTTGAAGCAGTAAAAAGAGATAAAGTAACCATGTGGTTCATATTCTTTCACAATGCATAGCTTAATATCCTGATAAACCCTTGTTATTTATATCCCCTGCCTCCCTTTCCATAATACTTTTGCCTAGCATTTATCTGCCACAACCACCTAACTATAGGACAATTCTCTTGCTTTAGTGCTAGGAGAACTTGTCTGTTACCCATGTTTTCCTATGGGATCTGTGACACCTTCCAAAAGTGTTTTTTGACAGCTCAGCCTCATTGATTTATGCCTCAATACTTATTGACTGGAGTTTCTCATTTGACCTGTGTGGCTGCCTCTATTATTGGTCACCTTTCCTTGTGTGACAGTCTCATCTTCTTCGTAGGACTTTGCATGCCTTCAGGGAAAGAAATTTTTTGTGCCATCAACCTCATCCCTCATCCTGCCCAGTCTCAAGCCTAGCACAGGGCTTGGTGTCATCTCCATTATTACTGCTCTCACCAGGAGGGAAAGACATAGTTTATCAGGATCAGCAAATAACCAAAGAACAAGAACAATAAATTGTCAGGTAGAAGCAAACTTAAGAAGGAGAAAAATACTTTGAATTTTAATCCTTTGGTAAAACCAATAGCATTTCATGTAAGAGAATTCAAACACCACAAGTCATCTATTTTCAATCCATTGAAGATATTGTTATCCTGCTTTTGAGAGACATTCATTGGAAATGTGTTCTCCTTGTTCTTCAAATCTGCATATATGCATAAAAGACTAATGCAAGCCTGGCTTTCTTTTGCAGACCCCAAAACATTTAAAAATCTCCCATGAATTATTTACATGGCAGCCCCAGTCAGCAACATACCTGACACCCTCCCCTGCTGAAATGAAAGTTCACTGTGTAAAGGTGCCCAGGGAGGCTGGCCACCTCCCACTGAGAGGTTATAGACAGAACTAAGTCGGCACACATTGTATGTCAGTGCCGACATCAGAAGGAATCAGCTCCTTTGATCTTGGACCTCCACAGGAAGCTTAGATCTCAGACAAATCAGATAAAAAATGAATTTATAGCAGATATGTGTCCTAAGGCATTCAGCTGAATGTTTGGGTTTTAGGGACGGATATCAAAACACATGAATTAACATGCCTCCTTCCCATCTCAGCCCTGTTGATGAGTCCCCTTTAACATGGAAAGAGAGGATTTCAACCCCTACCATGCCTCTTAGAGTCCCATTGGTAGGTATGATCAAGTTTTGGAAAGAATGGAATAAAACTGGGGAACATATACCCCTTCTCTACCTAGAGAGAGACTCACTGGTTTGAGGTCCTCCTAGGTGCACCCATAGACAGTTGTGACTTTTCCAGCTCTCCTTAACTTTTTTGGCTTCCGAAAGTTTCTCAAGCAACAAATACACACTATGTCATTGATTTTTAAAACTTGTATGAGTACTCCTCACTTGCTTCTTTTGCAAGGAGGACATTAACAATCAATATTCCCCTTTCCCTACCTTCCCATAAATTGTTCCTATTATTTTTTTCAGCCCAGTTCAAGGCGTGGTATTCAATATTGGATGACTTGGATTCAGTACAGCTACCCTAATATAATTGCCATTTGTGAGCCTAAACAGGGTCTGAAGCAGAGAAACGGATGGCTAATGCACCAACAAAAAGAAGGTACTCTATTATTTGTTAATAAAGGCACATCTTGCTGACATATTAGTGAATATATATACAATAATTTATAAGTACTATTGTCTGTGTTCTGCCTAGATTCTCTGTTTCTTTAAGTGGACAATTATTATTTTTAATGAGCAATTTCTTTGTTAATCAGAAAGTTATGAAAATTAGAGAAAGATAAAAGGAAGGAAAAATACCTTTAGTTTTGCACTCTGTGTCATGAATGATGTCCATTTTATTGTTTTTGTGACGTTATAGCACTGGAAGTGTTTTATTTCATCTAATTTATCTCATTTATGCATCTAAAATTTACTTAGGTATATTTTTGAAGGGTTAATCCTGATTAATAAATGTTATAAACAGTCAAATTTATTAACTTCATGTGTAGAGTGTTTTCCTTTATTTCTCTTCTATTATATATTATACACCTATATCTAAAAATATTATATATTGTTATTTCCCTTAATCTGCCCATATATTCTTTTGTCAATATCACATTGTCTTAAGAACAGTAATAACAATATTACCTTTCTACTAGAGCTAAGCATTTCTCTTGCCACAGAATCAACTTAATAAAGTTTTTTAGTAGAAAGACTTTCTATCATTGGTCTGTACTTTCTGATGAACTTTAGGATAATCTTCTGCCATTCTACACCATATAAGAGTATTGAAATTGCATTAAAAATAAGTTTATTTGGGCATAATTATAGTCTCTGTAATATTAATCAATCTAAATATAAACACATAATAGTTCCCTATGTATTCAAGGCTGGCATCCCTACAACTGTGGCGTCCAATCCCATCAGATCTCAAAACTAGGCAGGGTCAGGCCTGATTAGTACTTGGATGGGAGACCACCTGGGAACACAGGTGCTGTAGGCTTGGGAGAAGGACCCAGCAACCTACTCCTCCCAAAAAGCAATCAGCCCCTGAAAGTCCTATGAATAGCAGAGAAGCACTAACAATACCCTTTTGCCTGTCGTACATGGTGTTGCTATGAGTCAGACACCAACCTGATGACACCTAACAACAACAACAACATATATTCAAGTCTTCTCTTTAAACTATTCAGTAAAATATAGGGATTTTGGCAAAAGTCCAACATAGTTCTCATTAATATTTTTTTCCAAGTAGCATATCTTCTAGCCACTATTTTGGATTTCATATTTTCTAACTATATACTATTGGCTTATTAAATTAGTCCATTTTTGATTGCTATAATGAAATACTTGAGGCAGCCTGACTTTATAAAGAAAATAGGTTACTTAGCACTAATACAATATTGCTTTTTTAGTAGATCAATATTTTGTTTTAGTAAGTTATTGAAGTTAATTATAAATTATATCAGTTAATCATTAAATCTTTTAAGTTACCCTTAAATAGTTATATCATCTGCAAATTATATCTAATATTTTCTTTTTAATTTTAATTTACATCTGCCTGCATTCCTTAGTATTATAAAATGTGTTGTAAAACTATAGGAGTTAATTATGCATTTTGTTCTCATCTGAGTAGCCAGCCATCTAATACTCCACTGTTAAATGCAATATTGCATATAGCATTGGAACTCATCTTATTTAGTGTTTTTTTAAAAGTTATCTTAAGGAATAAGTGCTAGATTTTATTCATGTTTTTAAAGTAGAAGACATTCACATCTTTTTCCTCATGTGAAATAGGCCTCTATTTATTAATGAAATTCAAATATAGTTCTACTTTCCTGGGAGCTTGGAAAGTTTTCTCAGATGTTTCACTCCTCCTTGCTTTTAAGCCTCTTAAAGCCATCCCTCTCCTCTCCTCTCACTGGCATTCTTACAGAATTATACTTACAAAAGGTAGGTTCACACAATCCCTTCTTTTCTACATTCATGAAACATATCACATGTAGTCGATAAGTCTTCGAAGTGGTAGAGATAAGAAATCTCTGAAGCTGATGTTCATAGTCACATGTGCATAATGGCCACCCTTTTCTTACATGTCAGTTGTCCAGTCTTAATACTAGGTGCAGAGATTCCATGAACAAAAGTGGCAAGTGGCCAGGTTAGAGCATGATTTGCAGAAGGCAGTGCTGAGATCTGAGCAGTGGCTGTCCTTCAAAGACAAAGGCTTACAAGGAGATTAGAAAAGGAAGCTACATTAGACAGCAGAAAGTATTGCCCAGAAGAAGCCACATTTCCTTGATGTTATAAATGCCTGCAGTTATTATCCCATTGTTAATTATATAAAGCTAAACTTTTAAAGTCACTTTTAAAAGAAGTGAGGGGCACTTTTTCCCCAGCAGGTGTATGTAGTGTCGAAATCCAGGGGGCTTTGGAAAGATAGGAAAGGAAGGAAAACCATTTCATCTCCATCTTCATCATTTACTCAATAATAACAATGAATGGTTTTATATCATAAATCCTTATGGTAAAGGAGTTGCTGAGATTAGAGAAGACACAGAATTTATGCCAAAGAATAAGATAAACACAAATAGTCATATCACATGTAAAAGTAAACAAGAGAATGGTATTGTCAATATTGAGAGATAGGAACATTGATAAGGGAATTTGAAAAAGAAAAGGTATTTTATCTGGAGTTGGGAGACTCTAGACCTGTGGATATATTAGAGAAGAACATTTCAAAAAGGCAAGACCTATATTGTGTATTGGAGAATACTGTCCTTGAAAGAAAAGAGAAAGGGACATAAGGAGTAGACACTGGCCAGTAGGATATTAAATGTGACTATACTGAAAGCATGTCTGTGAAATGAAGCAAAAGAGAAAGAAAAATCAAGCACATTGAAGAGGTAGAAATGATGAAATGTGGCAAAAAAAAAAAAAAAAAAAAACCCACAAAGGATAAGGTGGGAAAGAGAGAACTAGGAATTAGGGAACTCTGAGCTGTCTAGGCTGGGAGATTTGGGTGCTATTAACCAATTTAAGGGAATAAAGGGACGTTGAGAAAAAGAGGTGCAAAATTTAGCTTTGACAGAGCAAAGCAGGACTCCTTCCTTGACATTTCTATTGTCTTAAATTTTGGCAAAATGGGCAGCCAAGTCTTTAGTAAAGGGGATTTGAAATAGTAAGATATGATTTAGGACCTAGAGAGGGTAAATATATAATTCAGGATGTTGTTGTTAGGTACCCTTGAGTTGGGTCTGACTCATAGCAACCTTCATAGGGTTTTCAATGGCTGATTGTTTTGGGAGTAGATTGCCGTGTCCTTCTCCCATTTTTTTTTTTTTTTTTTTTTTTTTTTTTTTTTTTTTTTTTTTTTTTTTTTTTTTTTTTTTGGTGCTGGGGATTGAACCTGGGACCTCAGAGAGTGTAACACAGCACTCTACTAACTGAGATAACCTTAGTCCTGTAACTGAAGATACTGTCACCCTTTCTTTCCTTTCCTTTTTTCCTTTCTTTCTTTATTTATTTCATCCCATCTTTAAATTTTTCAAATACATAGTGTTTGTTGTTCTAATTGTCTATTGGTTTAAATTATTCTCTAATTGTCCACAAAATATTGTTCTCATGTCACAACCATATCAGAAACTCATAAACAACAGGGAACCAGATATCACCTCTTTGGAATTACACAGAGAGCACCTTATAATGTAATATGTATTTACTTAATATTTATGGTGAGATGAAATCTTATTGCACTAATAAGTCATTCCAGTAGTTTCTCATGTAGTAGGTTCTCATTTTAGCAGGTTTCTTTGAGGGTTTGTCATCCTTGGTACTTTGAACCAGATAATTTCTGGTTGTGGGAGCGGCATTGTGCACTGTATGATGTTTATAGCATCACTGATCTCTACGCACTATCAGGGGTACACCCCTTGTCTGAAGCCATGTCAAGGACAATATCTCCAGTCACTGCAAATGTCCTCTGAAGGAAGGGTGACCAATTGTCTTGATATGGCTGGGACTGAGGAATTCATGGACACAGACTTACAATCTTAAAACTGAGACACTTATAAGGAGACAAGGATGAGTTAGTCCCTCTATCTGGGGGAGCAAAATTGCTTTGGTTGAAAAAACTTGCCTGGAGAAAGAGTCATTTATAAAACGAGTTCTTAAGACCATAGTACTACTTTGAAGGCATATATTAAGAAATGTTGATTCCAATGAAGAAAAGTTTGATTTTGGTTGAGGTAGGGGGATTGGAGAAAATTTCACAAAGGCAAATATGTCTTGATTAATGCTTCAAGATTGAGGTGCTTTTAATAGATGAAGGCAAGCCATCTGACTGGAAGTAACTGCTAGCAAAGGAGTATGAAAAATAAAATTATTTGTAGGCAAATGGACGGAACTACAGACCATCATTTTAAGTGAAATAAACCAGATCTAGGAAGACAACATCATGTTTTATCTCATATGTGGATACTAGATTTAAATCTATATTCAATATTTTATTATTATATAGATATATATGTCATGAAGGTACAAGGATGACTATGCAGGGGGAGAAAAGGGACTAAAGAGAGGAGAGGACAATATGAAAGGTAATGGAGGAGAGGAAGATTAATATCACATGTTTTACTCCCAAAGGCAGAATGTAAATATATATATATATATATATATATATATATATATATATATACACACATATATGTATATATCTGTATCTAGCTCAGTTGGTAGAGCGCTGCAGTCTCTGTGGACCCGAGTTCAATTCCCAGCACCGCAAAAATGGGAGAAGTGCCTGGCAATACACTCCCAAGGCAATCCCGAAATAGTCAGCCATTGAAAACCCTATGAGGGTCTCTATGAGTCGGATACCGACTCGATGGCACCTAACAACAACAACATTTCTATCTATCTATCTATCTATCTATCTATCTATCTATCTATCTATCAATCTATCTGTCTGTCTATCTAAATAAGATATGCAAGTAGAAGAAGGATCATTGGTGGGGAAAAGGGGATCAGCAGAGAGGAAGAGGGGTCATGAAAGGGTAATGGAAGAGGTGACAATGAGCAATGTACAATAGGCGCGTATGGAAATGTCATAATGAAACTCATTAAGCTGAACACTAGTGCAAAAAATTACTAATTAAAAAAAGGAAGAAAAGGAAAGGAACTAGACAGGTCCTAGGATCAGTGAGCTAATGTGGTGAGTGTGAGCAGGGTGAGAAGGATGAAATCCAAAATGAGGTTAAAAGGGGATAAGGTAGTGGGGGTCATGAGAGGGTAAGGGGAAGTGAACATGAGCAATGTACAATGAAATGCATATATGGAAATGTCATAATGAGACTCACTGAGTTGTACATTAAAATAATCAATAAAAATGAGGTTAGAAAAGATACAGTCAAATCCTAGAGGGCTTTGAGTCTTGGATAGCAACAAGAAAAAAAAAAACAATAAGTAATACATATAGCACATGCAATATGCTAGGAACAGTTTTGTGCTCTTCACTGATGTTAATTCTCTTAATCTGTGCTATGACCCTAATTGTGAGCATCATTGTTATAGCAATATCACTCTTGAGGAAACTGAAAGGCACAAAGAAGATAGTTGCCATACTTGAGGACAAAATTAGTCAATGGGTGGAAGTCAAACTTGAACCTGGTCTGTCTGACTCTGGGGTTAAATGCCCGTAATTGTCACATTCTTCTGCCCCTCTAACTGACTATAGGAACATATTAAATCTTATAAGTAGCATGAATTTTGGAAGGTGGATTAGATGGTGCTCTATATATGTCAACAGTACAATATAAAGGATATATACTTTACTCCCTTCTGCCTCCAGAGCAACTCTCTTGCACTCCTATCACATTAATGGAATTTTTAGTAATAATAGTAACATGATGACTTTATAACCTAAATTTAGTAGTCATGCTTAATTCCTTCAATTAATTAATTGTATGTGCTATCGTACTGCTTAAGGGAGTCATTGTGCTGATGAGTTCAATGGCCAATTCAGAAATTAAAAAACACAGAGAAAAAAGGAAAACTAAAATGTTATGTAAATAATGGAATAAAACTAAATTTACTTGAAGTTAGTAACAATTAATTGTTTTGAGAGATATGGACCAAGTTTCATAGATAAGGAAACAAATCCACTATGATCCCCAGAGCAGGATCCAGATAACACATACTTCTACTTTTACCTTGGATGTTGTAGTATAATCGACTCTTCGATGCTACCATCTCTTCAATCTAAACTCTTCTACAGAATCCCTGTGCTTTGTGTCATTCCTGATACTTTATTAATATGACACCACATAAGAAATTTTCCTTAATAAAAGACCCAGGCATTGTGGACTGCTTAATGTAGTTAAATTAAGAAAAGCAACTGAGAGTCATATAGATGACTATATTAGATTAAGGGAGAGATTAGCATCACTCTTGCCATTCACTGAAGGCTGCAGCTGAACCCAAATGCCTAGTCAAATGGTAGTTGCACACACTATCCTGAGTTAACATGCAATACTGTGGACAAGAGCCTTCTCCACTTGTGAGGTGGACAAGAACTCCAAATTAAAATGCCCTTGAATGGAATCTATAAAGAATTCCTGTATCTTCTCTCTGTCACCATTCTTTTACCACCCTCATCACTACCTTGCCTCCCCCACTCCCTACTGCCCTTTGGTGTAAATTCAGGGGCTGGAGTATAGCAGGCAAAGTTGACCACAAAAGTGTAAATCTCATCACTTCCACGGGAAAAGATACAAAAAAGCAAATAAACTGGTATATGCATGCATACATGCACGCACATGCACATGCGTGCATGCACGCATGCACACAAATACACACACACACACACACACACACACACACACATACATACATGCCAGAGCTCATTCAACTACAGAGGCAGAATCGCACCAGGCTGCTATATTTTGGTTAAACATGAAGTTGAACCAGTAAGATTGGTGCTCCTTTTCAAGTAGAAAATATAATTGACTCTTATGTAGAAAAACAGAAATATCCTTCCACATTCTCTAATATGTTTTAAAATGTTTCAGACCCATGGAAGTTATGTGAATATTTTCATGAACCATACCCATACTTGGCAAAACCATCTTGTCTTCTGGTCACTGTTTTCCTATTTTATGTATCTTTAGGAGGACAAGGGCAAAGCATCAATCTGAGGCAAATGCTTATCTTTTTTCTGCTTAGCACCAATTCTCACAGTAATTAACAACATAACAAGTAAAATCATGTGGCATGAAGCACGAATTAGATATATGTTGCTAAATATATTTTGCTAAAAATACAACTGAATAAAAAAGCAGAGTTTAACAAAGCTGACTCATTTCTTGAGGGTTGTACCCTAAATCTAATTTGCATAGTGGGTACTTGGCAACTATACTCTCTGCTTTGCCACATTCAATAATGTTGCCAAATTGGCACCTTTGCAATAGCTAAGGCAAAGATCCTCCACACGTCTCTCAGCTTGCTGCACTGTGGGGGCTTGTGTGTTCTGATGAGGCTGAGAGCTCTGCCACTGTAACCTCGGACATGAGCAAGGTTACCCACGGTGGACAGGTTTTCAGCTGAGCTTTAAGACTAAGACAGACGAGGGAGTAGGACCTGGCGAACCACGCTTGAAACAACTAGCCATTGAAAACTCTATGGATAGCAAAGAAACAATGTCAGATATAGTGCTGGAAAATGAGCCCCCCAGGTTGGAAGGCACTCACAAGACTACTGGGGAAGAGTTACCTCCTCCGAGTAGAGTCTACCGTGATGATGGAAATGGAGTAAAGCCCCAGGGTGCTCAACTTGCTAATGTGGCACAACTCAAAATGAGGAGAAACAACTGTAAACATCCATTAATAATTGGAACATGGCATGTACGTAGTACGAATCTAGGAAAATTAGAAATTGTTAAAAGAGAAATGGAGCACATAAACATTGACATTCTAGGCATCAGTGAGCTAAAATGGACTGGCATAGGCCATTTTGAGTCAGACAATCATATGGTCTACTATGCGGGGAATGACAAACTAAAGAGAAATGGGGTTGCATTCATCATCAAAAAAGACATTTCAAGATCTGTCATGAAATACAATGTTGTCAGTGATAGAATAATATCCATATGCCTACAAGGAAGGCCAGTTAATATTACTATTATTCAAATTTATGCACCCAACACTAAGGCCACAAATGAAGAAAGGGAAGACTTCTATCAGCTTCTGCAATCTGAAATAGATCAAACATGCAATCAAGACATACTGATAATCACTGGTGACTGGAATGCAAAGGTTGGAAACAAAGAAGAAGGCTCAGTAGTTGGAAAACATGGTCTTGGTGATAGAAACAAAGCTGGAGATCGCATGATAGAATTTTGTCAGACAAATGACCTTTTCATTACAAATACACTTTTTCAACAACATAAACGGAGATTATACACATGGACTTCACCAGGTGGAACATATAGGAATCAAATTGACTACATACATACGATGGAAAAGCTCTATACAAAATGTCAAAACAAGACCAGATGCTGACTGTGGATCAGACCATCAACTTCTCATATGCAAGTTCAAACTGAAGCTGAAGAAAATTAGAATAAGTATACGAGAGCCAAGGTATGACCTTAAGTATATCCCATCTGAGTTCAGAGACCACCTCAAAAATAGGTTTAATGCATTAGACACAAATGATAGGAGACCAGAAGAGTTGTGGAATGACATAAAAGATATCATTCAAGAAGGAAGCAAAAAATTATTAAAAAGACAAGAAAAAAATGAAAAGACCAAATTACATGTCAAAAGAGACACTGGAACTTGCCCTCGAACGTCGAGCAGCTAAAGCAAAAGGAAGATATGATGAAGTTAAGGAACTAAACAGAAGATTTCAGAAGACACCTTGAGAAGACAAAAACAAATATTATAATGACATGTGCAAGGAGCTGGAGGCAGAAAACCAAAAGGGAAGAACATGCTCTGTGTTTCTCAAGCTTAAGGAAGTGAAGAAAAAATTCAAGCCTCGAGTGGCAATAGTGAAAGATTCTACAGGGAAAATATTAAATGATGCAAGAAACATCAAAAGAAGATGAGAATAAGGCACAGAGTCATTATACAAGAAAGAATTGGTAGATGACCAACCATGCCAAGAGGTTGCATATGAAGAGGAACCAATGGTGTTGAAGGATGAAGTGGAAGCTGCCTGGAGAGGACTGGCAAAACACAAGTCTCCAGGAATTGATGGGATACCAGTAGAGATGTTTCAACAAACAGATGCAGCACTGGAGGTGTTAACATGTTTATGCCAACAGGTTTGGAAAACAGCTACTTGGCCAACTGACTGGAAGACATGCATATTTGTGCCTATTCTCAAAAAAGGGGATCCAGCTGAATGTGCAAACTATCGGACAATATCATTAATATTGCACACAAGCAAAATTCTACTAAAGATCATTCAGAAGCGACTGCAGCAGTATATAGACAGGGAATTACCAGAAAATCAAGCAGGATTGAGAAGCGGGCAGGGAACCAGGGACATCATTGCTGATGTCAGGTGGATATTAGCTGAAAGCAGAGAATATCAGAAAGATGTCTATCTATGTTTTATTGACTATGCAAAGGCATTTGATTGTGTGGATCACAACAAATTATGGATAACACTTCAGAAAATGGGAATACCAGAACATCTAATTGTACTGATGAGAAATCTGTACGTGAACCAGGGGACAGTTGTGTGAATAAAACAAGGAAACACTGCCTGGTTTAAAGTTGAGAAAGGGTGCATCAGGACTGTATACTTTCACCCTATCTCTCCAATTTTATATGCTGAGCAAATAATCCGAGAAGCTGGACTTTATGAGGAAGAACGCGGCATCAAGATTGGAGGAAGTCTCATTAACAACCTGCATTATGCAGATGGCACAACTCTGCTTGCTGAAAGTGAAGAGGATTTAAAACATTTACTGATGAAGATCAAAGATCATAGCCTTCAATATGGATTATGACTAAACATCAACAAAACAAAAATCCTTACACCTGGATCAGCACGAAACTTCACAATAAATGGAGAAAAGATTGAGGTTGTCCAAGATTTTGCTTTGCTTGGCTCTATAATCAACACCCGTGGAAGCAGCATTCAAGAAAGCAAAAGACACTTTGCTCTAGGAAAAGCTGTGGCAAAAGATCTCTTTAGTGTATTGAAAAGCAAAGATGTCATTTTGAAGCCGTAAGTGCGTCTGACTCATGCCGTGGTATTTTCAGTGGCATCATATGGTTGTGAAAGTTGGACATTGAACAAGAGAGACAGAAAAAGAATTGATGCTTTTGAATTGTGGTGCTGGAGACGTCTATTGAATATACCATGGACTGCCAAAAGAACCAACATATCTGTCCTAGAAGAAGTGCAAGCAGAGTGCTCCTTGGAAGCAAGAATGGCCAGACTGCATGTTACATATTTCAGACATGTAGTCAGGAGAGATAAATCCCTGGAGAAGGACATCATGTTTGGGAGAGTGGCAGCTCAACGCAAAAGAGGAAATCCCTCCACCACATGGATTGACACAGTGTCTGCAACAATGGGCTTAAACATAAATAAGATCGTTTGCCTGGCACAGAATCAGCAAGTGTTTAGACCTGTTGTACATAAGGTTGCTATGAGTCAGACTCCACTCAACAACACCTAACAACAACAACAACAAGGCAAAGATTATATACCTATTCTCTGGGTTTCCCTTTTTCTATATAACAAACTCACATGTTAAACCAATGATGTTCTGTGAAAAAATATATAAGCATCAACTCAAATAATTGGCTACTAAAGTGAATAAGCTGAGACTTGTTTGTTCTTGCGCTAGACATAATTTCCTTGAGAAAAGGTAATGAAACAACTAAATAAGGGGCTGTAAGCCTAATTGCTTTAGAAATTGATATGCAGGGGAAAAGGAAGCTACAGTTCATCCTCTGTGGTGCTCTCCTGTGGAAATCACCTCCCTGTCCAAGCTTACCTTCTCCCATCTTGGTATCTTCCTTTTCTCTCTCTACTTTGATCCTAGTTGGCCTTTGGATGAGGCATGAATATGACTCTTCTGATAATTGGTCTGGGATTCAGATATCTCTTCTGGTTTGGTTCCTGTATTAATGGAAAAAAGGAATATTTTTGTTTCCTCAGATAAAAGGAATATCTTTATTTGTACATGTGGCATACATGTTAAGGTGTTTCTCTTATATACCCCGTCCAACCATGACTATGACATGCATGCAATAGAATGCTTATAATATAAGCGAAGCCTAAGAAATGATGACATAAAATCCTATATACTTACCACTAACTCTGTGCTACACAGCTGTACTATTCAATATAATAGCAGCCACATGTGGTTATTGAATACTTGAAAGGTGACTAGTTTGAACTGAGATGTGTTATGAGTATAAAATGTACCCCAGATTTTAGAAAAATTATACTATTTAATATTATTATATTCATTACATCTTGAAAGAATATTTTGGACATTTAGGACAAATGGCTACTGGAATTTTTTTTATATGCCCCAAATTTGTGGCTTCTGTTATATTTCTGTTGAATTGTTTTTAATGCTTTTTAGCCTTTTAATTTGAAATAATTAGGAACTGAAAAGAAGTTACCAAGAAATATGCAGAGAGAATACATGCATTTTTACCCAGCCTCCTCTGTTGTTAACAACTTATGTGGATATTGGTTAGAGTATCTTCTTGAGGTCCATGAGTGGATTTGTATTTCACAGGGTGGTGCTACTAGGAGGTGGGAGTACCTTTCATAGGGAGGGCCTATTTAGAGGTTATTATACCATAGGGGATGTGCTCTCAAGAGGGATTGTAGGACCTGGTCTCTTTCTCCTTGGTCTTCTTTCTCTTTGTTACAGTATGAGACGGGAACATTTGTTATCATATGTGTGCCCACCATGATCTGCTTCTGTCTGCTGCCCTCACCAGAGGCCAAGCCAATGGGACCACCTGATCTTGGGACTTTGAACCTCCAAACCTGTTAGCTAAATAAGCCTTTTATCTTTATAAGTTGATTATGTCACATATTTCATTATAGTAGCATGAAACTGATTAATACAGTATTAAAATCAGGAAATTAATACTGGTACAAGCCACAGAATTCAGGCAGATGCAATTTTGCCTGAAAAAAAATGTATATCTCCAGTCTAACTCTGGCTGAAAAGGTCCTTCATCTTGAGTTCATTTATTTAATGAATATATTCATCAAAAATATACTTATATTCCTCATGACAGACACTGTTTTGGGGATTGTGAAGACAAGAGTGAGGAATACAGACCTGATTCCTGCCTTTGTAGAACTTTTATTACAGTTTTGGATGGCAGAGGATAAGTAAATACATTTGTAATGTCAAGTACTGCTGTGAAGTATCATGAAAACGATGTAGTTCAGAGAGGATGTAGATATTTTTAATAGGTCTGATCAGGAAGGAAATACCCTGAAATGAAACTTCAGGAAAACAAAACAAAACAAAAAAAACAAACAAAAATACAGGAAGAAAGAAAAGTCCTGTTTCACTTAATAACATCTTTGATGAAGCAGCTACGGAATTAATTTTATTAAAAATCATATGATGATTTTTTAAAAGAAAGAGCAATTTTGTGATGGCTTCAAGTTGAACTAGCTGATATTTTCATAGAACACAATTTTTAGTCAAATAACTAGAAAAATGTTGTTGTTGGTTGTTGTTAGGTGCCATCGAGTCGGTATCCGACTCATAGCGACCCTCATGGGGTTTTCAATGGCTGACTGTTTCGGGATTGTCTTGGGAGTGGATTGCCAGGCCCTTCTCCCATTTTTGCGGTGCTGGGAATTGAACTCAGGACCTCAGAGACTGCAGCGCAGCACTCTACCAACTGAGCCAAATCCCAGCCCCTAACTAGAAAAATATAGAGAGATAAATTATGGTTATTCATACTTTGGCATTTGGCAGGTTTTCTTTTTTAAATGAATGAGCTGAGATTTTTAAAAAGACCTGAAAGCAGAAAGGGAGACTATTAGGGAAGAGAAAGGGAAACAGTGGCAGGTGAGACAAAAGAGAAGGATGGGGTTGGATATGATTAAAGAACACTATATACATGTAAGGCTGGGATTTAGCTCAGTTGGTAGAGCGCTGCTCTGGAGTCTCTGAGGTCCCGAGTTCGATTCCCAGCAACACACAAATGGGAGAAGGATGTGGCAACCCACTCCTGAGACAATCCCGAAAACAATCAGCCATTGAAAACCCTATAAGGGTCACTATGAGTCGGACACGACTCGAGGGCACCTAACAACAATAATATGCATGTATGAAAATGTCTTAATGAAATCCATTATTTTGTACAATTAATATATGGTAATAAAGGTTTTTAAAAAGGAATGAAAAACCCTTACAACATTGGTTGTCAGTGATAAAATCCTAGCTTTCGAGGGAAACTTAGAATTTTCTAAAACATATCAACCTTCATAATTTCACGGAGTTTTAATTAATAAATATTCACATTGATATTAACAACTGTGATTTTTTTATTTGTAGGTTGAAATTTCTCAGTGTTTAGAAGATCTTCCTAACTCGGTGAAACAATATCCTTCAAATGGTCAAAGCATGTTTGAAAATCATACGTGAGTTAAAGCTCCATTTACAGTACAGGTAGATTAGTAGATTTTCATGCAAGAGTATAAGTAGTATTTTCAGATGAACCTTGAAGTAAATAATGTTGTCAAGTTTAAGTCTACAATAAAAGAAAAACATCTGCAATTATCTGTCAAGACAACTAAAATATTTTCCTTTTTCTACTATGTATCTGTGTGAGGGTGGATATTCTTCCTATACTTTAGCATAAATGTAAACATTGCAACAGAATGAATGCAGAAGCTACTAGGAAATTATAGCTATTTATTTGTTTGCAATATTTAGATGTTGAACCCAGGCCCTTGCACATAATTTGCAAGTGTTCTACCACCGAGTTGCACCCACAGCCCATTTTTCATTTTTATTTTGAGCCAGGGTCTCACTAGGACACACAGGCTTCCTCTGGCCTAGGACTCATGATCCTCCTGGCTCCCCCTTCAGAGTCACTGAGATTACAGGCTTCCAGTTGACTTTCATTAAGGAAGACAGTAAGAAGGTTTGTAGAAGTGTCACTCTTCACCATCATCTTTTTTGAAAAACCAATTTTCATTGGTTTCAAAAACCAATAAGTTTCAAAAGTAACCTTATTATTTAAGGTTATATGCAATATATACATCAATATTATTATTTTAAAATAAACTAATAAGTTTTAAATGTTCTGTTTTAACTTTTAATTTGGAACTACTAATAGAACCCACATAGAGAAAAGTTCTTTAGGTTCTTAGTAATTATTGACAGCACAATGAGGTGCTGAGACCAAAGTTTTGAAAAGTACTAGAACAGAACATATCACTGAATCAGGTTAACCATCTTCTAAGAGGACATTGGGGATATCTATTTGTCTCTGCTTTCAAAAATGAATTAAAGCTAAATTTAGAAATTTTTAAAGTATAAAATATAGAATATATAAAGAAGAAAATTCAAATTGCTCATATACAGCTGACTAATGTGAACTTTGTTCGCAAAGTTCCTTTCAATCCCTTTATAATTTTTAATGTAATTAGAAGTCTGTGACCAGTCGGAAGAAATGTGGAGATTTAATATAACGAAATGCTCCTATAGACAGTGATATGTTTAAAGAACAGAAAAAGAACTGAAGTAACAGATACTTTATTAGCAGCAGGAAAAAGTTACTTCCAGGACTAAGGGAAGAAAAGGGAAAAGATGAAGTTTACAGAGCTTAATGAGAGGTCACTGGCATGCCAGCAAATTTAGATATTACGTGGAGGATAATAATCAAATCACCTATTCACAGCATCACACGAAGTTAAAAAGAATTATGGAAATCTGCTTACAGAACAGTAAGTACTACACACACACACACACACACACACACACACACACACACACACACACACACTGTAGACAGAACTTTAGATTTAAAAACTAAATTAAAAAAAAAAGAAACCTGCAGTTCAATAAATCACAGGCAATACAAGGGCGAAGCATGTTGGGCCCTTGTTCTTGAGAAAGACAAGGGAGTTTCCTAGAATTTGTCCAGCCCACATCACCAGGATGAAGATAGGAGCAGGGACTCTATGCTGACATGCAGTTCAGATATAGTATCAAACACAGGGCGCTGCCCTTCCCTCAAATCCCTCAGAAATCTAAGCACAGAGAACTTTCTAGTGCAGGACCAGGCTATTTCCACTTTCCTTTCTGTATTTGGTCTTTATCTCTTTGCCTTTACTCCTTTTGGCTATTTTTTTACTCATTATTGCATATAACTTTGTTGTTATAATACCTCTTACTATCACAAGTGTCATTGATTGCCAATCATGGTGTCACATACCTTTATCCCAGGAACTCAGGAGGCTGAGGTAGAAGGATTGCAAATTTGAGGACAGAGGCAGCCTGCATAAATTAGCAAGATCCTAACTCAAAAGAAAAAGAAAAAACGGGTTGGTAGTGCAGCCCAGTGGTACAACATTTGCAACATATGTGCAAGGCCCTGGGTTCAACCCCCAAGTACCACAACCCCCCCCCCACACACACACACAAGCACCATCATTGATTTGCTTGGTCTGCAGGATGGGGTTTGGGCTTACTAAGGAATTTGCCAGTGCCTTACCTGCTCTTCCTCCCTCCTCCTAGCAAGGTAGAAAAAAAGCTCTTTTTAGAGAACACCTGTCCCTCAAAGACTCCATCACTTTAGTCTAAAAAAATGATAATCTGCTTCTGGGGAAATTTTCAAGGACTTACTTCATTTCTATGCTTCTAGGGAAAAACAAAAGCAAAAACAAAATCACTCAGCACTCACTTCCTTCTTTTAAAGGAGCGAAATTTCCCCCTGATCCTTTCACTCATCTTTCTTGGGGTCATCTGACAGTGGAGCACAGAGTTTCAGAGTGGGATGTGAAGCCAAATCCCTGGCTTCTTCATGGCTGTGTGGCCTTGGACAAATGACTTATCCTTTCTGTACCTTGTTCTCCATATTCATACTATTGGCATAATATTTATTTTACCTACATTTTTAGTTGATGTGAGGGTTAAATAAATAAACTAATTAAGTAGAGCACAGTTTCTAAACTGTTCTATACTGAGTATTCAATAAATATGAGTTTTTATTATTATTTCTATTATTAAAGTTTAGACAATTCTTCTCTCTACTATATTAATTGGATAATTGGGTTCCATGTAGTTTTATACATTGCAAAACTCATAAAAAGTTACTTGGAGGAATAAAAAGAATCATTAACAAATTTTACATGATTTTTTTCACATATTGTCATTCAAAAAATCCACATACTTCTCCTTTTGCTTTTCTTAAACCAGCAGCACACCAGACAGCACAAGGCCAGCCAGGAAACCACTGAGCACAGGGATGCAGCTAGGATGATGGCTGACCTCTCCTTTCCAGTCATGGGGAAGACAGCAAAGGGTTTGGTTCGAGCTGTAAAATTGGTTCCTGTTTTAAAAAAAAATTCCAGTTATGTATTAAGAAGCTAATATAATAAACTATTGGGGAAAAAATACATTTATAACAGTGACTGGAACACAGTAGTACTTACTAAATATTTATTGAATTAAATGATTAAATAAATGAATCAGTAATAAGTATAAGATTGGTATTTCTGGAGAACTATTAGATTCCATTGATAACTCATAATCATTCTTTTTGATTCTGTCCCTTGCTGATAGTGAATTCTCCCAATTCTCTCGTTTTATTTTCAGACCTACATTCACCAATGCAAAAATGGCAGCTGTATTCACTCTCATAGTCTACTACTTAGGAAAAAAAATGTTCTCAGCTCCAAAATGTAGGGAACTACTTCATCTACAATTGGTATCTACTTAAAGGATGGCATGTAACACATTAAATGGGCAGGGGCTCTAGTGCCATTGGACTTTCAAATATTCAAAAGAGTTTTGTTATCTGGAAACCTGGAAGCAGAGTATGTGGCAGACAGAGCTACTGTGGCTATGGATCGTGGGCCAGGTGAAGAACTTCCCAGTGAGGCACAGAATCCCTGAGAATTCATCTGCAACCTTTCCCTTTTTGTAGGCTGAAAATTTTGGTTCTCATCATGTTATTATTTGTAACACAAGGTACAAAAGAATCTAAAAAAAGAATTTATCTATACACTGAAAAATCTATACACAAATGTTTACAGAAGTTCTAGCCATAATTATTTAAACCCAGAAAAAAACCAAATGTCTTTCAACAGGGGAATGGACAAACAAACTGGTTTATCCAGGCAATAAACTACCACTAAGCCAAAAAGATAAGGACAGAGGGAAGGAGGGAGGTAGGGAGGGAGAGAGAAGGGGGGCTCTAATAATCTGTAACAGTTGAGATTAACATCAAATGCATTATGCTGAGTTAAAGAAACCCATATCTAAAAGGTAGATATACTCTGTATTATTCCATTTATATGACATTCTAGGAAGGACCAAACTACAGAGGTATAGAACACATTGGTGGTTGCCAGGGAGTAGAAGGAAGGCAAGATGTAAAAACAGAGGAATGGGATGAGGGAGCTTTTGTGGATAACAGAAATGATCCATATCCTGATTGTGGATGTGGTTACATACATCTATACATGTATTTAAGTTCATAAAACTACATACCAAAATGGTCAATTTAAAGAATAACAAAAATCTAAAACCTTGTACAAAATTTTAGGGGTGACAAATATGTTTAGTAATTGTGGGGGTATTTTCATGAAAGCAAGCATTCCTCAAAATATAACACATGGTATGCCTTAAATATGTATATTTTATTATATTCGATTATGTCAAAAATGAAAAGTAAAAAAAAAGAACCCTTGCCTATGACTATGATTTACTTATACCAGCCTTCTTAAGGTAGCTCACTCAAAACAAATGAATATATTTCAAATCTCTAACTTAAGCAAAAACAGTTTTTATTTTCTCTAATCATAGAAATACCATGTTTTTTCTTTGCTGTGCTTGGGCCAAAGCTGATAATTGGACTGGAAGTCACGGGTCTTCAATGTCTTGACCTCTGGCTGACTCAATCCCAAAGCTACCAAAGCCACCAAAACAAAATTAGCTACAAATGGTTATCTTCCATATATATCTTAAACTCAACCTATATTTAGTTTACTTGTTATCAAATAGCTGCTTTTTTATGCTGTATAAGTTCAATCAAGTCCAAAGATGGGAGGATGGATTTTTACTAGGGATTTATAAAAGAAGAAAACAACACTCTTCATTTTCTTCTTCCAGTTCCTGCTGATTGCTTATTGATGGTTTACTTTGTTAATTAGGATAGGAAGTTACTGTTCCTATCTTTAAGATATCTTTGTTGTTGTTGTTGTTGTTAGATGATATTGAGGTGATGTTGAGTCAGGTCCAACTCGTAGTAACTCTGTATAACAGAACTAAACAGTCCCTAATACTGTGCCATGCCCAGTACTAATGTCAGTGTTTCTCTGCTATTCATAGGGTATTACTGGCTGATTGCTTTGGGAGTGGGTTGTCAGGTTCTTCTCCCAAACCTATAGTGCCCAGTATGCCCAGGTGATGTCCCATGCAAGGATTAACCAGGTCTGACCCTGGTTAGCTTCCAAGATCAGAGGGAATCAGACAGCAGAGTAGTATGGCTGTAGGCTTAAGATATCTAGGAGCTAGTAAATGAAATAAAATATATATGCTAAATGTTTGTAGAATCAAATCAGAATGTGACACAATCTATCAGAATAATGCAAATAAATTGCTTTGGAATATTATTTCCTTTTGGTATGATCAAGGAGAGCATCTTGGAAAAGGGAGCATCTTAGTGGGTCTTCAAAGGCCCAGCAAACTCATAGATAACAATAAGTGAAAACGGCAATTGATAATTAGGAAATTAATGCTGAGAAATACTAGGAATCATTCGAGAATTTATTTATTTCTCTGAGACCAGGGCCTCACACATTCTTTGCAAGTGTTATACCACTGAGCTTCAGCCCCAGCCCATTTTTTATTCTATTTTTTTTAACTTGAGACAGGGTCTTGCTAAGTTATGCAGGCTGCCTCTGGTCTTGAACATGTGATCCTTCTGCCTCTGCCTCTCAAGTCACTGAGATTACAGGCATGAGCCAAAATGACTGGCCCATTTGAGAAATGTTTAATCAATATTAAATGAGAGGCAAAAAGCCCTGGAAAACATTTGGAGGGAACCGCATTGTCAAAAAGGGAGGATTCTAAACTGAGATGCAATGTGAGTCACTGTGGATACAGATCAGACCAGAAGGTGTGCAGAACCCATACAATGGCACAAAAGCTGAAGACAGGGGATCCTCATATAAACTGAGAACAGAAACCTAGGTCATTGGTGGAGACCACTGGCTTCCAAATATTTTTTGCAGCAGGACATTTTTAAAAATACAATCTTAAAAATAAGTTCAACACCTTTACTTATTCATAAACAAATAGTTACATACTTGTCAGGTCTAATTTAACTTCTCAGTTCCTCAATGTCTGTATTTTAAAAGTAGGAATAATTAGCTTTGTGGGTAGAGTGCTGTTCTGTGCTCTCAGAGGTCCTAAGTTTGATCCTCAGCACAGCAGAAATGGGAAAAGGACCTAGCAGTCAACTCCTGAAACAATCCCAAAACAATCCCAAAACAATCAGCCATAGAAAACCCTATTAATAGCAGAGAAGCACTGACATAGTGCTAGGCATGGCACAGTGTTGGTTAGTGTTTCATTCTGTTATACATAAGGTCATTGTGAGTCAGACCTAACTCAACAGCACCTATAACATCTAAGCAATTGGAGAGAAGAGAGGAGATAAAGAAAATGATTGCAAGTTCTCTGTCTGATTCACATATGAATGAAACAGCAATATGAATCAATGCTCATCAAACCAAGCATTTTGAAGGCTGTTAGAAAACAAAATCCGTGATTGGCCTAAATTTGTGAATAAAGGCTGCTTTCCAAACATTCAGCATGATGTCAATAAGGGGTCATAGAAGTGCAGGCATTTTAATGTGTTTTTCCTTACTTTTTTTTTATCCTCCACCTATACTTTTTTTTTTTTTATCCTCCACCTATTCTTTTTCTAAGTTGAAATCTTGTAAAGTCTCCTTACAAAGCCTCATTTTACAGATTTGTTCTTAAAATTATGAAGAAAAATTTATGGAAAAACTTCCAAGCCAATTCCTTAGTCAATCTACTTTACAGGTTATAAAGGAAACTAAAATAAAATAGTGATGTACCAAATGTGAACTCGGAGACCAGCTCAAGATCACATGTGGTCCTGAGAACTTTCTATCTACAATTCATCCTACTTTCAGTTTTATAACCAATTCCTTAAAATAATTTTGATGAAGTATTTGGCTAGTCTTAGTTAACTACTGAAGAAACTGAAGGACAAAGGTCTTTTAAATATCAGTCAAATCTGGGACAAAGTACCTAGCATCCTACTTGTCTGGCCCTTCACGTATACATTCAAAAACTCAACCCTAAGGCTAAATCTCTGAAATCCAATGGCCAAGCACATTGAACATATTTCTCCATGTAACCTTGGTTACATTAGAACATTTTCATGGTATTAAAAGGATATCTGCCCCACCAAATTAGTGCTTAATAATTTTACATAACCTCAGAAGATCTTTTATTAAGAAAAATGTTCCCCAGCTTGACATTAAGGCAAAATGACTATAGATCATACCAATGTTATACTGACACATTTCCAAACAGGATCATCCAAGATTTATCAAATTCTCTCTAATATACTTTTATTTGACCTAATATTAGCTTTTTTTTTAAAAGATGGAGGTCTCACTACATTGCCCAATCTAGACTTAAACTCTTGGCTTCAAGTGATCCTCCTGCTTCAGCCTCCTACCTTGGATCACAAGTATAATAGGCAGGTATTTATTATTAATTAGAGCTCAGACATTTTAATCTGTAGGTTGATAAGCTGTACATTATTTTTGTCCAGGAAAAATAGAAATAATATCTGTAGACATATAACTTCCAAGATCATGGTTTTATTGCCCTATATCTACCTTGACAAACTTATTTTCCCATTACCTCAAATGCTCTTTAAACCAGCTTTGCCATCCTGTTGGTTCCCTCATTAATGAGTTAAATAACTTGCTGACAGTAGTTTATTATATACTTTCATGTGAGACAAATTCAATGATTCAGAAGGGAAATTTCTTTAAAAGTTTTAGAAGGATAACTAGGTCATATGGCAATTTACACAAGTCTTTTACCTGTGTTTTGAGGTACCAGGATGTTAGTAGGTATTATCACCATTTTCCAGATAGGAGAGCATGAGGAGTGTAGGACTCAGAGATAAAATTTCATAATACTCAATATCCCAAGCATTTCCTATTAGTTAAAATAGTCTCATGAATTCCTAGCCAAACTTCACAGAAATAAAAAAGGAAAGAAACAAATAAAGCACACAGAGTAAATTTTAACATTAAAGGAAAATATATGCTTGGGTTCTTACCAGTAATCTCCTGAGGCTCAATTTCTACATGTACTCTTTCTTCTCACGCCTTAATGATGTAGCCAAATTAATTTTTTTCTAAACTGTGATGACTTTTTCTTCCCGAAAGGGGTTATATAAAGGATAAAGGGTTACGTTTTCAAGAGAAATAGATATAAAAGCACTGAATTTACCTGGAGGGGAAGTAACAGTAAAAATAAAGTGCCAATTTGACCCAGAGCTCAAGACTGCCAAGTTGGAGAAGCTCACATAACCATCTTGTGATTCTGCCTGGGTACATCCTGTAAAAAACAAAAGGTAGATGTTAGTTCCTTGTTTAACAATAATGTCTTTAAGTCTTCTCTGAAGATGAGAATTTGGATGATAAAGGAAAATGTTTTAGAAGTTAAGGAGATTAATCCATCAAGTTCTTCTTAGATAAGTCATGGAAATAAATGATTCAAGATAGCATATTAACACCTAATACATATTGAACCTCCACATGTGTATCAGCTTGTCATACTGTGGGTGCTTGCAAGTTGCTGTGATACTGAAGCTATGCCACTGGTATCTCAGATACAAGCAGGGGCACCTATGGTGCACAGGTTTCAGCTGAGCTTCCAGTCTAAGATAGACTCTGGCAAAGGACGAAGGAGCCCACTCCTGAAATAAGTAGTTATTGAAAACCCTATGAATATCAAAGTAACATTGTCAGATACAGTGCCAGAAAATGAGCCCCCTGGGTTAGGAAGCATTCAAAAGTCTACTGAGGAAGAGTTGCCTCCTCAAAGTAGAGTCTACCTTAATGATTGAAATGGAGTAAAGCCCAAGGGACCTCCATTTGCTGATGTGGCTCCACTACAAATGAGGAGAAACAACTGTAAACATCCATTAATAACTGGAACATGGGATGTATGTAGTATGAATCTAGGAAAATTGGAAATCATTAAAAGAGAAATAGAGCACAAAAACATTGACATTCTAGGCATCAGTGAGCTAAAATGGACAGGCATGGGCCATTTTGAGTCAGATAATCAAATGGTCTACTATGTTGGGAATGACAAACTAAAGAAAAATGGGTTTGCATCAAAACAGACATCTGAAAATCTCTCCTGAAATACAATGCTGTCAGTAATAGAATGATATCCATACACCTTCAAGTAAGGCCACTTAATATGATTATTATTAAAAATTATGCACCCACCACTAAGGCCACAAATGAAGAAATGGAATATTTCTGCCAGCTTCTGCAATCTGAAATAGATCAAACATGCAATCAGGACATACTGATAGTCACTGGTGACTGGAATGCAAAGGTTGGAAACATAGAAGAAGGCTCAGTAGTTGGAAAATATGGTCTTGGTAACTGAAATGATGCTGGAGATTGCATGATAGAATTTTGTCAGAGCATTAACCTTTTCATTACAAATACATTTTTTTCACCAACATAAATAGTGAATATACACCTGCACTTCACCAGATGAAACATACTTTAATCAAGTTGACTACATTAGTGGAAAGAGGCAATGGAAATCCATATCAAATATCAGAACAAGACCAGGTACTGATTGTGGATCAAACCATCAACTGCTCATATGCAAGTTCAAACTGAAACTGAAGAAAATTAGAACAAGTGTACAAGAACCAACATATGACCTTAGGTATATCCTACCTGAGTTCAGAGACCACCTCAAGAACAGGTTTAATGCATTACACACAAATGATAGGAGACCAGATGAGCTGTGGCATGATATCAAAGATACCATTCAGGAAGAAAGCAAAAGCTTATTAAAAAGACAGGAAAAAAAGAAAAGACCAAATTACATGTTAAAAGAGACTCTCAAACTTGCCCTTGAACATTGAGCAGATAAAGTGAAAGGAAAACATGATGAAGTTAAGGAACTAAACAGAAGATTTCAGAAGGCAGCTCGAGAAGATAAAAACAAATATTATAATGAAATCTGCAAATAGCTGGAGACAGAAAATCAAATGGGACAAACACACTCTGTTTCTCAAGCTTAAGGAATTGAAAAAAAATTCAAGACTTGAGTGGAAATGATGAAAGATTGTACAGGGAAAATATTAAATGATGCCAAAAACATCAAAAGAAGATGAAAGGAATACACAGAGTCATTATACAAAAAAGAATTGGGAGTTACCACCCTTTCAAGAGGTTGCATATGAAGAGAAATCAATGGTATTGAAGGACAAAGTAGAAGCTACCTTGAAGGGATTGGTGAAACACAAGCCTCCAGGAATTGATGGAATACCAATAGAGATGGTTCAACAAGCAGATGCAACACTGGAGGTGCTAACATGTTTATGCCAACAGATTTGGAAAACAGCTACCTGGGCAACTGACTGGAAGAGATCCATATTTGTGCCTTTTCCCAAAAAAGGGGATCCAACTGAATGTGAAAACTATCAAACAATATCATTAATATCACATGCAAGCAAAATTTTACTAAAGATCACTCAAAAGTGACTGCAGCGATATATAGACAGGGAACTGCTGGAAAATCAAGTGGGATTCAGAAAAGGGTGGGGAACCAGGGATATCATTGCCGGTGTCAGTTGGACATTAGCTGAAAGCAGAGAATATAAGAAAGATGTCTACCTATGTTTTATTTTCTATGCAAGGGCATTTGACAAATTATGGGTAAGACTTCATAGAATGGAAATACCAGAGCACCTAATTATACTCATGAGGAACCTATACATGAACCAAGAGGCAGTTGTTCATATAGAACAAGGAAACACTGCCTGGTTTAAAGTTGAGAAAGGTGTGCGCCAGGGCTGTATACTTTCACCATATCACTTCAATTTCTATGCTAAGCAAATAATCCGGAAGCTGGATTTATGAAGAAGAATGTGGCACCAGGGTTGGAGGAAGACTCATTAACATCCTGCGTTATGCAGATAACATAACTCTGCTTGCTGTAAGTGAAGAGGATTTGAAACATTTACTGATGAAAATCAAAGAACATAACCTTCAGTACGGATTGTGACTAAAATCAACAAAACAAAAATCCTTACAACTGGGTCAGTATGCACCTTCACAATAACTGGAGAAAAGTTTGAGTTTGTCCATGATTTTGCTTTACTTGGTTCTACAGTGAACATGTATAGAAGCAGCAGTCAAGAAATTAAGAGATGAATTGCTTTGGGAAAACCTGTAGCAAAAGATCTCTTTAGCGTATTGAAAAGTAAAGATGTCACATTGAAGACAAAGGTGCACCTGACTCATGACATGGTTTTTTCAGTCCCATCATGTGGTTGTGAAAGCTGGACACTGAAAAAGGGAGACAGAAGAAGAACTGATGCTTTTGAATTGTGGTGATAGAGACAATGATTGAATATACCACGGACTGCCAAAAGAACCAACAGATCTGTCCTAGAAGAAGTGCAACCAGAGTGCTCCTTGGAATCAAAGATGGCTAGACTGTGTCTTACATATTTTGGACATGTAGTCAGGAAGGGCCAGTCCCTGGAGAAGGACGTCATGTTTGGGAGAGTCGCAGGTCAACAGAAAAAAGGAAAACCCTCCACTAGATATATTGATGCAGTGTCTGCAACAATGAAATTAAAAAATTAAGATCATGTGCCTGGCACAGAATAGAAGAGTATTTCTATCTACTGTACATAGGGTCACTATGAGTTGGACTCAACTCGAAGGCACCTAACAACAACAATAGGCTGGAAGGCATTTAAGAAACAACTGGAGAAGAGTTACCTCCTGAAAGTAGAGTCTGTCTTAAGGATGAGAATGGAATAAAGCTCCTGGGGCCTCCATTTGCTGATGTGGCACTACTCAAAATGAGAAGAAACATAGTGACTGCAACATTGAGCTCAAACATAAAATGGTCATGTGCATGGCACAGTGTTGAGTAGTGTTTCCTTCTGCTATACATAGGGTCAATATGAGTCAGATCCAATTCGATGGCACCCAACAAGAATACTGGAAGCTTAATATGACAGGCATTGTATTTATACATATCATTGCATATAAAGAAATAGTGATTATGCTATCATTAGAATTCTGGAGTTAAATTACTTAGTGCTATTTAAGCCTGTCTAGTTGTCAATCTTTGCATTCTTACCCATTACTTTACGGTAACTACTTTGTTACATGGGAGAAGAACTTGGCAACCCACTTCCAAAAATCAGTCTGCCACTGAAAACACTATGAACAGCAGAGAAACACTGACAATAGTGTTTCTCCTGTTGAATATAGGGTTGCTATGAGTGAGATACCGACTGGACAACACCTAACAACAACAACAACATTTTGTTACTAAATCTCTATCAAGGGCCTGGGGCTGTAGTTCAGTAATAGAATGATTGCCAAGCATGTACAAGATGCAAGGTTCAGTCCCTACCAACACCAAAAAAATGTCTATCTGAAATAAATTCTATTACCTTTCTAAGGGATTAGTATCTTTATTTAGAGAATCCCTGTGTATGTGGTAACAGGGTTAGGCCACTAGATCAGATTACAACACCTTATCAGCAAATCATGAAAAATAACGCTACCCTACTTTAACAAATTGGATTGCCTCGGCCTGGTTTCCCTGAATCAAACACAAAAAAATAAAGCTTATATTTTCTAATAGAAACCATCCATTTATAAAGTGAAAGGAGGCAACTTAACTCAGAATCACACTCCCAAAGCCACACACTGTCTTTTGATTCTACTACCCTAAATTACTTTGATAATTAATAGCTGGTACACGTCACTCTGAAAATGTCACTGTTAATGTTATGGTGGACAAAGAGTTAGAAGAGTGTTCTCAAAGCTTATAAATTGGTTTGAGACCTCTAAGGCTGAAAAATATCATAAAAATATAGTGTGTTTATTGTTACATTTTTCAATTCAATTGCTAAATTCTTTTTGTAAAAACAATGTCTTTGCTCATCAATTTTGCAGAAATAAATAAAACTTTCTTTTGGGGAAACATCTTTTCTTTCATCTCTTCATCCCGAAATAAATAAAATGCCAAGAAAAATGGAAATAAATAAGCCAGGACTCACATAAATGATAGGCACTCAAGATAAATGCAGCTTATACTCTTTAAAACCTATATGCATCAAAATTATGGTCAATAAACTCTTGCAAACAATGAACTGCAGAGTACAGATGTTCAACATGAAATCATTTGCTGCAGTTTCTCTTTTGACAAATGTCCTTATTGTTCCCATCTTTAGAGGAATACAAAGCAGCATTTAATCGAAATGTGTCCATCGAGCACAGTGAGTCTGCCTCATAGAACAGCCGCCAAACTGCCTAATGGAAAGTGCTTTAGCTCCAAATGGGTTTACTTTTGCGTTAAATACCAGCTTGCCTTAGAGATCTCCACAAAGATTCCAATATATATCTATGATATTCTCAGATTTGAAGCATATGTGCCTAAAAGCTGAAGCATTTGCTGCCAAGTACAGTATGTTACTCCAGGGTTCATCATATCTTTGGAATAGCTATTGTAAAATATACAAATGTCATTGACAGGCTCCCTGATCAAGCTGGTATAAACAAGGTGCTGGCTGAGAGAACCTGGGGTGAGGTAGGATGTTGAGTTGAAAGCAACAATGAAATTGATTACTTGGCTGTCAGGGAATGTTATTTGAATGTATTTCTGCATAGTATATGGTTTGTCAAATACCTTTGCAGCCTAAACCATCTCCACAACTCACTCACTCACCCCTTGCTATACATGCTAGCAAATTGCTACATTATTAATATGGATAGTATATCTAAAAATATCAAGAACTTATTTTTCTGCAGCTATGATCTGTAATTAAATGCCAAAGGATATGGAGGACCATTAAATAATTGTCTTTAATATGTAAATCCACTTTTTTTTTGCTAACAACATCTTTTTCCTTGAGAAGGGTCTATTAAGAAAAAAAGATCATAAGTTAAATTGCAGAGTAAAAGATTTAAATAGACATATCAATATGACTTTTCAATTCTTATTTGTTTTTCTCCAGGAAATATTTACAGTAAGTTAGTGAATTTATTCCAAATAGTTTTGGTTCCATTCTTTCTGAAGTTAAAGAGAAATGTCTCAGGAGGACTTTCAGGAAAACTTTCAGACATATCCAATACAGTGTTTTGTTCCTTCTAAAAACAGGAAAGTACACATGATTTCTGCCCTACTTTATGGCACACATACACAAAAATGTGTGGAGAGAAGAAATCTTCACACTTTCCTCACCCTTTCTCAATGGATCTCCTGAAAAGGACAACAGTAATAATACTGATCCAGGGAATCCAGCTGACTTGGTATCACTAGAGTAAAATAGAAAACTGTTTCAGGCATCATTTTTTTTGCCTGGCCACAATATGATTCTAAGCTGGTCAGTGAGGACATTCTTTGGATAATTGACAGAATACTAATGAAGGTTCAGGTAGAGTAAGTGTTAGGAGTAGGGCAAAATACAGATTCTGAGTAAGGTATGGTCTAGGATAAAGTATGGAGTATGAGTGAGGCATTGGGTGTGGGTAATGAGGAGGTACAGAAAGATACCAGGTATAAATGGTATTTGGATGATGAGGAAGACATAGAGTATGTGGGTAGTGTGAAATATTGATAAGGACATGAGGTATGAGTAAGGCATGGAGTATGAGTGAAGCCTTTATTTGAGTAAGTTAGGGAGTAGAAGATAGGAGTAGATAAATTTCAATAGTCAGGTTATCTGTTGTAAATGTTAGTGAAACAAGAAAAAAGGTGAAAATTAATATTTTGATGCTGCTGAATTATGATTAAAAGGTAAGTCACTGTTATATCCTAAGCATTCTCTAAACTGGCATAGCAACAACAAAGTGGCATTGGATAATGACCAGAAAATTATCTAAACAGGCAATTGACAGCCACCTCACAGTGCAGGTTTGAACATTTAACTATCACATGGGCTGGCCCATGATAGCTCTGTCTATTTCCTTATTTTCCTTAATGATAGAGTTTATTCCTGAAAATTGGCGCAGGGAGCATTTGGGCATGTCCCTGTTCCCTTATATTTCGAACCTCAGGAGTTTTTAGATTATACTGATTAAAGAAATGATCAAAGAAAAATATGAGTCAGCAATATAGGTGTTATTTTTACCAAAGTGAGCAAAAAGAGGTTGTATAAGTCTGGAATGTAGGTGAGGAGATTCTCACAAAATACAAAGGATTGCCAGGATCTATAGAAACAAATTGTACAAAAAAAAAAAAAAAAAGAGCAGGAGTTCTAAGGGAAGCAAAAGATTCCAGAAATTTGGAGGAAATGATTTTTGTAGATAGGCTGAAAAGATTTGGTTTATTAACAAGTGAGTAGTGAAGGTAGGGAAATTACAGGCCAAAATAATTGAAAGGCAACTCAAAAAGAAATGGCAGAAAAATGTATAACGTTAATAAGAAAACAAGCTTTGAACAGCAAGGGTTGTGAAGCTATGAAATGTTTAATCACAAGATGTCAATTGCATTGAACATGGAGATGCAGTTGCTTTTTTAGGAGTTTTAAGGAGTTAGTTCTGTTCTCTGGAGTTGATGAGGTGTAGCTTTGCAGGAAAGAAAAGGCATAACCTAAATAAAACAGAAATGCTAGAAAAACTGGAGCTCTGAGACTAAATCATGAAATGAGATGAATGGGAATTCATTAACTTAGAAATTCTATCATATCAATTTTATATCTTGCTTTATTTAAAGACAAATAGCACACAGTGAAAGAACAATATCCCCAGGAAATGTAGGTGTTTTGTACCAGTTTAGAAGAATAGTTTTAGGACAAAAATAAATATAGCTCACAGAAGATACAACATTTAGCACTTCTATGATTGACTTATTCCATATATTTCAGCATTGCATATACTTCACGGAATCCCTGTGACTGATTTTATGCACACGGTTGGGAAAGAACAAGAAATAAATGGTAAGTCATAGCCTACTTTTAGAAACGGGCAATTGTGGAGATAGGCTGGCATTCAATTGAAAGATAAGTCATTTCCAAGTTTGGAAAAAACTTTCCAGGTAACACAAAGCCAACAGAGATGCCCTATCTTGTTTGTGAAGTGTGTAGGATATCTGAGAAGCTGATTTTTTAAGTTATCAATAATTCTCAAATTTTTATAGGAGTGGGGATATTTGACCAATTATATACCAATTATATACACTGTAATAATTTTAAATTATATACATTATAATAATTTCAAATTGCCAAGGATTTATTGGTATGAAACTGTCTTTGAAGATGGTACTGACACCTCAAAGGGCACATCATGACCATGACATCAGTAACTCTGCATAAATAGCCATTGCTTAAAACCATAATTCTAGAAAGAATGGCCAGCAAAAGTTGACAAATTCCCCTGCTTCTTCCCCTCTGCAGATATCATAGTAGAAATACATGATTATAATTAAAACAGATAGCTTTAATTCTTGTTTTGCTGTTATTTTACTATTACTAACAGATATTTCTTTGGTATGCATATTTTAGAAACATTTACTTTGAATGTGCTCACTATATTCAGTAATTTGGAAGAATTCTTCATTCCCAGTCAACAATGCCAGTGTCAGTGAAAAGGGAGACTAGGCTGGAAGTGAATACTTAAGGCACCCCCTTCTCTCCCTTTCCTTTTATAGTACGGGAACATTTTCAGCATACCAATGTCCTCAATATAGTGTAAGGAACAGGACATAGAGCTTTGGGTTGGATCTCCAATTTCAGTTTTTCTACAGACTATTTAGTGTTGCTACAGCACATACTTGTTTGGTACAGTGTCATAGATTAACCCAGAGAGCAATCTATCAAGGACAGTGTAGTTTTTACGGAGAAACAGTACAACTTGTTCTCAATGCGGTAAAGAATAAATGCATTGATAAATGTAAAAACCAAGAGCAGGCCTTCAGAATTCTCAGAGTTAACTTTCTCCTCTCTACTTCTTTTCTGTGCCCTCTCTTCCCTTTTTTTTTTTTTTTTTTGGTACTGGGGGTTGAACCCAGGGCCTCCCACTTGCATGCTCTGCAAATGCTGGAACACTGAGCTGAGCCCCCAGGCTATTTTTTTACTTTTTGAGACAGGGCTAAGTTACACAGACTGCCTCTGGTCTCGAACTTGCGATCCTCCTGCCTCTGCCTCCCAAGCCACTGGGAATACAGGCGTGCGCCACCACGCCCAGCTCCTGACAAATCTTTTGCAAGTGCTCTACAACTGAGGTGCACCCTCAATCCATTGTTTTACTTTTTTATTTTGAGGTCGGTCTTGCTAGTTATGCAGGCTACCTCTGGCCTAGAACTTGCAATCCTCCTGTCTCCACCTCCTGATTTGCTGGGATTACAGGCATGAGCCACCACACCAGGCTCCACGACTTTCCTTTTCAATTCAAGTCCCCTGCCAGCTCTATGCACTATATCTTCAGTGAGATACAAAGCCACCAGAAGAGTTTGAGCAGGTCAGTGGCATGTTTAGATGACCACTCTGCTGTGGATGGTGGGTTGGAGAAAAACAAGAACAAATCTAACGCAGCAGTTGGACAATGATTGTACAAGACTAGGCAAAAGACAGTGGTAGAAATAAAAAGCATAATGATGGTCTTTTAAAAGTAGAATCAACAGAATGTACTATAGGTAAAGGAAATGAGGATTTAAAGATGTCTTTTAGGTTTTGACCTTGACATATTGGTTAGATTTTGGTGTTATTTGTGGAAATAAGACTAGAGAAGAAATACAGAAAGGTAAATATAACTTGGCTACTGGTCAAATTGATCTTTTTGTAAGAATGATTTAACTTCTAAGGCAAAAGGAGAAAGAAGTTCTTATATACTATTGGTTATGTTCCAGAGAGTCAAAAGGGCTTCTTATTCTCTTACCTGTCCATGTCTAACCTAACTCTATACTTATTCATCACTGTTCCAACTAGTAGCCTCTCTCAGTTGTATGTAGCCAGTGGGGGGGATGCTCTCAACATGCAGGTCCTCAGTGAAATTCTCCACACAAAGGGGCTTCCTCTCCACACAAAGGGCCTCAAGATCTTCTCTGGCTACAGATGGGATTATTGTACGTTTTTCTCACTTAAGTATATTCCAGGCTGGGGGTGTACCTCAGTGGTAGAACATTTGCCCATCCTGTGTGAGGCCCTGGTCTCAATCCCTAGCACATAAAAACAATAGGAGAGAGAGAGAGAGAGAGAGAGAGAGAGAGAGAGAGAGAGAGAGAGAGAGAAGGAAGTCCTAATCATTCACAACCACAGTTCAATTCTGGTGCTTCACCCTGAGGTAAAGAGAAATTCATTTTAGATTACCCTGATATAACTAAGAACAGGACATTTCAGAGGAGCATTTCAAAATTATCTCATGTATTTGAGTACAAGTCCACAGATTTTAACAATCTGAAAAAAATCCTTTGCATTTTCTAAATACCAATGAGAAAAATTCATAAAATACCTCATAAATTCAAACTGATTAAATTAATTTTAAGGTTGGTTATGGAAAATATCATTAGAAAGGAAATTATCTACCCTCATACCTACAAGCTCTATCTCAGATAGCTTTCCTTATAATTTTTTTTTCTTTTTTACAATACTAGGAGTTGGACCCAGAGCCTTGTGCTTGCATACTTTGCAAGTGCTGCACCAATGAGCTGCACCATCAGCCCTTTTTTTTTTTTTTTTTTTTTTTTTTTTTTTTTTTTTTTTTTTTTTTTTTTTTTTTTTTACTTTTTGAGACAGGGTCTTGCTAAGTTATGCAGACTGCTTCTGGTCTCAAACTTGTGATCCTCCTGCCTCTGCCTCCTGAGTCGCTGGGATTACAGGTGTATGCCACCATGCCCAGCTGAAAACAAAAATCTTTACAGGGTAATCTAATTAGAAGAATAGATCCAATGAATTCATAGTGTCTGTTTGTTGAATTCAGAATTGTTCAATGATTTTTACCATGACCTAAGACCTAGTGAGTCTCTAAACTAAACATTTGTAGCACTGTTTTAGATTAGAAAGACTTTCTGAATACTGGCTTTGCTATGAATTTCTAAAGGATGCTACTGTGGTTTGGATATGGTTGAAGCATATCCCCTAAATGTCTATGTGTTGAAATTTTATATCCCTTGTGAGACTCAAAAGGATGGAAACTTAATCCTACCATTGTGTACGAATCAGGGCCTTTGGAAAGTGATTATTGTTGTTTTTGTTGTTGTTGTTAGGTGCCATAGAGTCAGGTCCTACTCATAGTTACCCTCATAGGGTTTTTAATGACTGATTGTTTTTTGGGGTTGCTTCAGGAGAGGATTGCCACAATCTTCTTCCATTTTTGTCATGTTAGGGATTGAACTCAGGTCCTCAGACAGTGCAGAGCAGCACACTACCAAAACAGCTAACCTCCAGCCCCTGGGGAAATGATTAGGATTCAATAAAGTCACATGGACAGAATCCCCATGGTTAAAAACTGATGGCTTTATAGAAAGACAGAGACCAGGTCAACATACATATCCCTGTGAATTCAACATCTTTTGTCATGTGACACCCTGTGCCATTTTGGGACTCTGCCAGCAAGAAGGCCATCAGCAGATGCAGGCTCTTGAAACTCCAGACCTATGAGACAAATAAACCTCTTTTCTCTATAAAGTCACACAGCTTGAGGTATTTTGTTATATTAGCAAAACCCACACTAAGACAAGTGGAAATATTTTCTGTGCAAAGTAATGATAGGTATGTGGAAGTCACTGATAACTACCTTTTAGCACTGAATCTGATGTCTCTTCCAGGGAAACTGAAATGGTCCAAGGCTCTAAGGGTGGTCCCAAGGATTCCACTCTTCGATTCTGGAAATGAGGGGTGGAGGAGAGATAAAAGATTGGTTCAGAAGGGTATTTTGTGAAGTTATCTTAAAAAAAAAAAAAGAGAGAATTCAAACTACAACTTTTATAAAGGACATATACCGTAGAAATAAAGGAAATCAAGGAAAGAGATAAATATTTTCTCTCATGTTAATAACATATCAAAATTAGCACATTGAAAGAAAAGAATGGAGATTATTTCAGGAAAAATTGAAACAGTGCAGTTAAGAGGAGAAAAGAAGGCTACGTCTGTAAAAGAGAAAAGTGGCATTCCAAGTTCAAGGTTAACAAGAAAGGAAAGGTTAAGAGAAGAAAGCAGGAGAGAGTTGGGGAAGAGCCAGATTAAGTCAAAGTTGATAGGGTTCCAAGTATGGACCTCCGTCTCTTGGTCGTCTTTCTGCTCACCTTGAGGGGATATACTTATAAAGAGTAAAAAAAACTACCATAATTTAACAATTTATAATACTTCCTTTTGCCTGAAAGTTTTATAAATAAAAAAAAAAAAAAAAAAAAAAAAAAAAAAAAAAAAAAAAAAAAAAAAAAAAAAAAAAAAAAAAAAAAAAAAAAAAAAAAAAAAAAAAAAACAGAATAGAATCAGACACCAGGAGCCTGAAATTAGAATTGCACATAGAATTTTCTTGATGATTCACTCAACCACATATAAGGGACAGTTCAAAACAACACAAAATTGCAAGGTATATGTGATATCATAAGCTTTTGTTAGCATAGGGAAAAAACTGCTTCAGATGTAGATCTACTTCTTTGAGACGACTAGATTTCAGAGAGCTGACTTGGGATTTAGCTCAACTGGTAGAGCGCTGCGCTGCAGTCTCTGAGGTCCTGAGTTCAATTCCCAGCACCGCAAAAATGGGAGAAGGGTCTGGCAATCCACTCCCAAGGCAATCCCGAAACAGTCAGCCATTGAAAACCCTATGAGGGTCGCTATGAGTGGATACTGACTCCACGGCACCTAACAACAACAAAAAATTTTCAGAGAAGGTATGGGAGACCTGCTTGCAGCCATACCACTGTGGCATCTGACCCCAGCAGATCTCAGAAGCTAAGCAGGTTCTGACATGGTTAGTACTTGGATGGGATACCACCTGGGAACACCAGGTACTGTAGGCTTGGAAGATGGATGCAGCAACTCACTCCCAAAACACAGTCAGCCACTGAAAACCCTATGAATAGCAGAAAAGCACTGACAATAGCATTTCATCTGTTGTACATAGGGTCACTATGAGTCAATTACCGACTAGACTCAATGGCACCTAACAACGACATGAGAGATGTACGTCAAGAATGTGCTTGATTAGGAAAAGTATCAGACATTTCTTTTCATCTTGATAAAATCATAAACATTCATAGGAAGTGGAGAGAAGGCAAAGTGTGATGGGCAAAACAAAAAAAGTAAAATAAAATGACAGAAGTACTCAAAAGTTCTAAGTGCAGCAAACTTCATGCAGCAGGCAACTTTGTAGGAGTTCATCGGTAATGACAAAACCAAAAACACATGCTGTGTAAAGATTGTTAGCTATGAAAAGTCACCTGTTTGTCCAGAAAAACAAGTTTTGGTTGCACTGGAAGCTCTTTTCCCACTTCTCCATCTGAAGGCTGGACTAGGACAGAAAGCACATAGGGCCGGGTATATATCAAGTTCCCAATTTTGAAACTGCTTGCATTTCTGGAAGTTATAAAAAGAAATAGAAAACATCCACAGGATTATAAATATTATCACCTAGCTATTTTACATAAGACATTATTACCAGTAAAAAATATTTGCATTTTCCTATGTTTCTAGAAATTCAATAATATACTATATAGTGAATAATTATATGCTGATACAGAAATTATATATTCTATATGTTTGCTTAGTCATAATAAAAAATGGACTGGGTGAGATATGGGAAAAGCACAAATTATGAACTTATATATTTATCACTACATGTTGAGATCAGCCAAACATTTTTTTAAAAAAACATACATCAAGCTGGGTGTGGTGGCACATGCCTGTAATCCCAGTGACTCAGGAGGTGAGGCAGGAGGATAGTAAATTGGAGACCAGAAGCAGTATGCATAATTTATCGAGACCTTGTCTCAAAAAGTAAAAATATAAAATGGGCTGGGGGTACAACTCAGTGGTCCAGCACTTGCAAAGCACGCAAGCGCAAGGCTCTGGGTTCAACCCCTAGCACCAAAAAAAAAAAAAAAAGCACATCAGTAAAAGAAATTATCATACCGAAATATTTAGAGGGCAAAGACATGTTTGATAGTAAGCTGTTAAACAAGCTCTCCCAGAAAATACACTAGTCTTTAGTGTATTCCAATTTCTGTGGTATAAATACTGTCCTACTATAGCTGATTTGAAGGTACTGAAATAATGTCACTGAACAGAGCAAGGAAGAGATGACCGAAAGAAAACTTGAGTATACCATTGTTTTCTGTTTTGTTTTGTTTTGTTTGTGGTACTGGAGGTTGGAACCCAGGGCCTAAGGCATATTTTTGCAAGTGTTCTACTGCTGAGCTGCAACCCCAGCTGAGCTTCACACCATTTAACATTTAATCCTCACAATCACCATATCATATTTATATTCTCAAAGTGTACTTGCGTAAAGTAGATCCAATAGCTATGGCATTAAGTGATCATTTTAAATGGAAGAAACACCTGGGTAGAATAATGCCTATAATGGATATTTACTGAGAACTATGTATCATGTATTATTATAAACTTTTTATGTATAAACTCATTAAATCTTTAAAATGTCATGAGATTGTTGTTGTTTGGTGCCATGCAGTCGGTGTTCAACTCATAGCGACCCTATGTACAAGAGGTGAGACAGTATTGCTAGTGCTTCTCTGCTATTCATAGGGTTTTCAATGGCTGATTTTTTGGGGGAGTGCGTTGCTGGGTCTTTCTCCCAAGCCTACAAAACCTGGTGTTCCCAGGCGATCTCCCACCCAAGTACTAACCAAGCCTGACCCTGCTTAGCTTCTAGGATCTGATGCCACACTGTTAATGGCTGCAGGCTACATTATAAGGTAGGTGCTTTTATTTACATATGAGGAATAAGATGCCCAAAAATGCTTCATTAACTTGTGAAAGGTCTTTCCAATAGTTAACCATTGACCAAGGTCTTGAGTAATTAACCAACGGCCCATATTACTTCTCACTTTCTTCAAGCATATTAATTGCTGATGTGATTTAGTAATTAACTAGTCATACAATTCATGATACCTCAAAACATCTTTTACCCAAGTTTTGGTATATTGGATGGTGGAGCTAACTTTAGTAACTAAAGAAAATTATACACTTACTATTCCCTTTGCCATTGAAAGCCCTACGAGCGTCACTGAGTCGGATACCGACTTGACGGCACCTAACAACAACAACAACAACAACAACAACAACATTCCCTTTAGCCTATTATGTATTACATGTCCTAGGCAGGCAATAGATATTTGGTAATGAAATGGAGATAAATAGATATCATATATCATATGAATTATATAACATGGAACATCATTTGGTGAGTTATCCTCAAAATAGGCTAGGCCAGGTCTAAACATTTTTTTGTTTTGTTTTGTTTCGTTTTGCTTTCTTGTTGGGTTTTTTTAAAGTTACCTACCCTGTCCCTAATTAAACCTTTATAAGTTGTTTATTCTCCAACTTCTCTCCCTCTCATATGGGAAGAAGAAAGGATAAAGTATTTGTTCATCATGGGAAGGTGCATATCAGGTAAAAGTGAAGGTTAGTCATGAAAGAAGAAAAAATGGAAGACCGAACACAATGGATCATAAAATATGAGATTCCTGCAGGAAGCAATTTCCATCTGCCCTGGGAGTCCTAGGATGTGCATGCAGAGTGGGAACATGGGGTCCTAAGAGCTCCCCTTTGTCATCTACTGGCTAAAGCCCTGGCTTCTGTGGTTGAACTGTTGCATAGGAAGTCAGTGCACATCAACCATCATTACTTATTAGTTTGCTTAGCCCAAGCAGCTAAGGTTCCTTGCATGTTTTAAAAGGGAACAATTTAAACAAGATATTTAAATCTATGCTATTAATTCTATTTTTGGATGGGTCCCAGGGTATTGGAAAATTTTAACATCATTACCAGATCCTATTTCTCACCTAACCTAGTCCTTAAGTGTTTTCTGGTGGGGGCCTGGGTGCAGGTACACAGTCTAGGTTAAAGAAACTAAGAGACCCATTAAAGATTCGGACATAAGTACAATAATGTCTAGAGATGAAGAGATGAGAAACAACTGCCTGAACAACCACAGAAAGGCCGGTCCCTGACACATTTTAAAGTTTACTGTGAGCAAACATATCTTATTAAATGTAAACAGCATCTCACTGGAGGTCAGAGACTTGCTGCCACAGCATATCCCAAGGTAATACCACTTTAAGCTCCACATAAACTCTTAAACAGTTTCTGTCCTAAAACCTGACCGTAGGTGGTACAGTTTTTTACGATATGTTATAATAGTGCAATAAATCTGTTAGCTTAAAATCGAATCTCCGTGGCCTTTTAGAGAAATCATCATTAAATGCAGGGTCCTGTTAATGATGCCATTGAAGTGAAATTGTTTAATCTGCTAAGGGGGTGAAAGGTCACCAAATGAATTTTTTATAATACATCAACTTGACACGCAATAGGGAAAACTGTAATAGATAAAAGCAAAGGAAAAGGGCACTGTCTTCTTCTGATAGGTCAATAGCAGCCAAGAGAGTCACTCATCCACTTTCCTTTCACGATGGGACTCCTTTTGCATTTAATATGGACACCCAATTAATACCTCAGCACCACAGACAACCTCATTTTAGGTGACTTATAGCAATTTCTCCCCCTTCCCTGAAATGAAAGTGATCACAATACATCATAGCATTGTGTGAATTAACGTTAATTGATTCAAGTTACCAAGCAATGATGGGCCACTTATATAATCTCGGCGTTATTGGGTGCTAGAAGGAATGGAGGGAAGATTAGATTCCAGTGTCCGTTGCTGTGACGACGGGAGTCATCTGATGCCTTGTTAGACAGTTGTAAGGTTCTATTGCTGGCCCCAGTGGGGTCGTCAGTAAACTGGAGTGATGTCCAAACATCATTACATGCTGCTCCAATATTAAAGCAAAGGGATTAGCAACTTATTGCAAGCAACCTGGATTTGTCATTGTGCTGTCGTTATCCAATTTCCAACTGCTAATGTGACTGTAGCCTGTGGGCAGAAGGATCTACAGCCAAACTTTAAAAAATGGGGGAAGAAAGTTACCTCCATCCCTCCCATTTTTAACAACTATTTAACAGCTTCCAATACCCAGTCAGGTATGTGGACGAATTTTTTTCCTCCAATGTGTAAGAGTACGTTAAGAGAAAGATCATGAGAATAGAGAAATTTCCCAGTTCAGGGATTATCCTGAACTCATTTCCACTCTTGCTTTTAAATCTGCCAGATGTGAAATGTTTACCCTGTGGAGGATAGGACTATCTGTTCGCATGGCAAGCCCAGCAAACAAATAAATAAATTTTATTGGTGGAAACTGGCTCTGGGCAAGACCGACCGTGGTGGGATGAGAGTTGTATAGGGGATTAGAGATACTCCCCCTTCAAACTTCTCCTCAAAGCTGCTAGCCAGATTGTCATAAAAGAATCTCATGTTTTGAGTAAATGGTTCAGGGTATTCTGAGAATTGTTGCTCTCTCTTGCTTTTCACAGCCTACATAGTGCAGCATAGTCTATATACCATAGGGAATACAAGAAAAAAGTAAACTTCTCTATTCAACTCCATTTGGCAAACATATATTAGCCTCCTATTATATGCAAATATTGTTCAAAGCACTGTGAGATACACAAAGATTATAATACACCATGACCTCTGCCCCTCAGGAATACTCTTCTGTTTGTGAGACAAGAATGACTTCCCTGCTTATGTTCCTGAGTTAACGCATACCATTTTACTTACAGGTCATGGTCCTTGTGTTCTCTATTAAACGTAGGGTCTCAACTCCTAGGAAAGAAGAAATTCCTCATCATCTGATAGCTTTCTCCTGGCCATATGATTTACTGGTTCCAAGCCTGGCACGTTGTAAGCACCCAATACATTTTATGATGGTAACACTTTGTCAAATTACTGCTCATCGCGTACATACATCCTCTGCTTTTAAGTCACTAATTACATCTGGACAGCCACCACCCATCTTAGCCTAGCCAACGTCGAGTTCTGGTATACCCCCAAAGCACAGAGTTTGCGGCTCTGCTATAATACTTGTGACTAAATTTTTGTGGTTCTTTGGATTTATTCATTCATTTCAAATTGAGATTTGAATAACCATAGGTGTAGGTTGCAGTATGTCAGGAGTACATAAAGACATAGAAGAAACATGATACATCTTCCAGCAATATCAATTAAAAGCAAAAATTCAGAGAACAAAATCACAAAGTACAAAGTCTTTAAATTGGTAAATAATTTAAAATAATATTTTATAGTAAATCCAGCATGAATATTTTATCCAGGAGAATAAAATTTTGATCATATTTTTAGGGTCCTACATAAAAACTCAAAATTTTCTGTTTACTTGGAAGGCATGGGTGGGCTATAGCAGTCATAGCATGGCCAGGAAAAGCAAAAATCATTACAGGTCTTTCTAATGGAGAAGATTTAATCCAAGGTATTGGTTACAGAGGGCTGGGATTTAGCTCTGTTGATAGAGCACGGCTCTGCCATTTCTGAGGTCCTAAGTTTAATTCTCAGCACCACAAAAATGGGAGAAGGACATGGCAATCCACTCCCAAGGCAATCCTGAAACAATTAGCCATTGAAAACACTATAAGGGTCACTAGGAGTCAGACACAACTTGACAGCACCTGACACTGGTTACATAAGGCTATTAGAAAATTAGAGATGCCAAATAAGTTACATTTCACTATTTATGAGAAATACTGTATGATCATTTGTTGTGAATGAGAATATGCTTGCGTACTCTTCAGAATACAACAGCAAGTTGAAACCTTGAATACTTAATGAATATTACAAAGATAAAAGTATTTTCACATAAGTTTTATGAAAAACTAGACTAATGGTTAGGCTGGTTCATATTGAATTAATGACTTCTTTGTAACAGAGATGGAATGAGATTTGGTATAACATATTCTCATTAGATAGCTGAGCAAATGTTTTACTTATACATTAATTTAAAAATCTCTAGATTTTCATAAGAGCCATATGATATACTAAAATGTAATATTAGTATAATATTTTGGATATAATATCTGCACAAATAATGTTTGCAGGATAAAAAATATTAAAATATAAGCTTTCATGAATCTGTTATATTTACCTGGAACTTTACCATATGTACATGTCAATCTTACCTTATCTGATTTTAAGATAATGTGGTTCAATTTTGGAATTAGAACCTCATGTGCATGAGGGCAAGGAACTGCTGGGTGCAGATGTGTGAGCATCAGCAATAGGTGAAAAGTGACACCTTATTCACAAGGAGAATAGTGAAAAACATAAATTCCAGGACAAGAATCAAGGACAAATTTGGTGTAGCAAAATTTCGTGTAAGAACAATAGTCTATAAGGGCATTATTATAGAAATAGGGCAGTGCAATAAATGATAGTTTTAATGATGATCATGAATCATCAATAAAAGTGTGAATATTCTATTTTATTTCCCATGTAACAAGGCTGGATATTATGTAATCACTTTTTTAAAAGTTTTAATTGAAGACTTTGAAACAATACTAATAATTAAAGGAAGAAACTAACTGTGTAGAAAACTTGCTTATGCAGAACATCTCATTTTCCCATGAAGCCACAAAGTATTATTACAACAATGTTGCCATGCACCCAATTCAACAAAGTAGTGAATTTGTATGGTAGTGAAAAGAAGAAACAGTATAAAAATGTCTTTAATGGCAAACTTGTGGTTTTGTAGTGAGAAAGGAAGGAGATAATCTAGCAATGTGGGAGTCCCTTCTCAGATGAATGTCCTACCAGTGTCAAAAAGGTATCCTCTTGTGTAGCCAGAAAGATTTTGCCTTGCACACTTTAAACAGCTGTTTCCAAAAAAGAAGGTGCCTGGGAGACAAGGAGGTTCCAGAAGGGAAAGTATTAAATGAGACTTAGTGCCACTACACTCAGATTACCTACTATTTCTCCAAGTTTTCTTCTCTATTCCAGGTCAACTTGACAGTGTGGCCCTTATGCAGAATGTTGTTGTTGTTAGGTGCCATCGAGTCGGTTTCCAACTCATAGTGACCCTGCGTACAACAGGCGACACACTATTGTCAGTGCTTCTCTGCTGTTTATAGGGTTTTCAATGGTGGATTTTTGGGAGTGGGTTGACAGGTCTGTCTCCCAAGCCTACAGCACCTGGTGTTCCCTGGCGGTCTCCCATTCAAGTACTAAGCAGGCCCAACCCTGCCTAGCTTCCAAGATCTGACAGGATCAGATGCCACAGGGATACAGCTGCAGGCCTATGCAGAATAGAACTTAAAAAAACCACTAATGTGGTAGTACACATATGTACACAACAGATACATACTCCCACAATGTCATGTTCCCCTTAACAATAATTGTTTTCAGGGTCTGAGTTTCATAGTTGCAGGCCTCTGTAAAGTTGGTGACTCAGAATTATACAAATGTATTATTTCCAGGGAGGGCCAGGCTTCTAGACAGGCTTGTTTGGGTTCAGTGCTTATGAAGAGTCCTTCAGGAAGAATCCACTTCCAAACCCACTCATACTTTTGGCTGAATTCACTTCCTTGTGGCAGTAGAGTTGAGGTCCCTGTGTCCTCACTGGCTACCAGTCAATATCAAGTCTGTTCACAGCATCTTCCTACAATCTTTTTCATGTGGCCTTTTTCATCCTGAAAGTAGTGACACAGTCTTCCTCACACATTGACCCTATCTGATTTCCTCTTCTACCTTCTTTGCCAGGGAGGAGAAAGCTCTCCTTTTTTAAGGGCTTGTGTGGTTGATGAGGCTTACCTTGAAAATTCAGAATATTCTCCCATCTTAAGGCTGACTGTGCTATGTAACATGCTGTAATACTAATAATGTTATTTCACCATATTGGTATGTTCCAGGGGATACACAGGCACAGTTTAGGGGGGATCATTGTGGAAATCCTGCCAACTACTGACAAGTTTGGCATTTCAATAGCTATGATTCTATGTTGTTGGTTGCTATCAAATCAGATCCAACTCATAGAGGTCCTATGTACAGTAGAATGAAATACTACCCAACACTGTCAATCACACAATCATATATATATATATATATGTGTGTATGTGTTTATATATGTATTTATATATGTATGTATGTGTATGTATATGTGTGTATATACATATATATAATGTGTGTGTGTGTGTGTGTGTGTGTGTGTGTGTGTGTGTGTGTGTGTATTCTCCTGTTAGGATTCCAGACAAAAGACAATATATGGAAATAAGATGCTGGTGGGGAATCTCCAGTTTACAAAGGAAAAATTGAGCATGTGTTTATCTCTTCTTCCTCTATAAACTCCACTGAAATTAGCTAAGGAATAAAAATGAGTTAAATATAGTGTAAAACAAAAGGAATTAAAGAGATCCAAGGAGACAAAAACTGACAACAGAAGTCCACAGTGTTTTGGACATTGTAAAATGGGTTCATAGTGCTAACTTAGCCAAGCAGAGGAAGCTTAAATCCAGAAACCTTGAGAAGATAAAGTCCAGAGAGGTGAATTCACTAAATACTATTAGTTTAAGAAGTAGACATCAACTCCACTTCTCCCCACCAAGCAGAGGCTGGTAGCTTCTTGAAAGTAAGCACTCTCCTGTAAATTTAAATTTCCAGTATGAATATTTATTGAAGTGCATGGAACCCCATCAAATTAACACGAGTGAACCTATGGAGAACATCCTTGGTACTTTCCCCTGATTGGAGTACCTCCCTAGACTTGTCTCTGCTTTCTCAAGTTCAGTTCATTAGCTTGTAAATGGCTCTACAATAAGTTTGGTGGAAGTCCCAGATGACACTGATCAAGCTGAAAGAAACAAAGCTTGCCTTGAGGTTTGTGCAGGGCTCCAAGGCTATTTGCCATACTATGCAACTCTTAAGAACATGAGAAGCCTTGTTAATTTTCCTTCAATTCCAGAGGATGGTATTTCTCATTCTGCAGAGATTTGTTCAGGTATGCTTTGGAAGCAACCTTACTTTATCTTTAGAAGATTTACCTTTTGCCTAATGTCTGGTAAATACTCTTAAAATACTAGATAAACACAGAGAGAGGGTTATATAACACATTCCCACAAAAAAATCAATATTATATACACATTCAACAGGTTCTTATTAAATCAGAATTGTCTGGATCCAAAGTGAAAACATGATGGCAATGATGAATGGTGGGTGATAAGTAAAGGTAGTATTTTTCCTGAAGTTGTGTTATTTCTTCATGATAGAATGCTACACCCCCCCCCACATATGTGAATATATACATAACTTTTGTCTGATCCACTCTGCAGGTTTTCCTCTGATGTACCTTGACTGTTTCTACTCACTGACTTTTATCTCCCACCAATTAAGGCATGAGTATTCACTGAGTCTTTGTATTCACTGAGTCTTTATATATTATATATAATATAACATATTGTTGTTGTTGTTGGGTGCCATCAAGTCGGTATCTGACTCATAGCGACCCTCTTTACAACAGGGGAAACACGATTGTCAGTGCTTCTCTGCTGTTCATAGGGTTTTCAATGTCAGATTGATTTTTGGGAGGGGGTTGCCAGGTCCTTCTCTCAAGCCTACAGCTTCTGATGTTCCCAGCTGGTCTCCCATCCAGGTACTAACCAGGCCCGACCCTGCTTAGCCTCCGAGATCTGACGGGATCGGATGCCACAGGGCTACAGCTGCAGGCAATATAATATATAGAGAGCTGGGATTTAGCTCAGTTGGTAGAGCACTGCGCTGCAGTTTCTGAGGTCCCGAGTTCAATTCCCAGCACCGCAAAAATGGGAGCAGGACCTGGCAATCCACTCCCAAGGCAATCCTGAAACAGTCAGCCATTGAAAACCCTATGAGGGACTATGAGTCAGACACTGACTTGATGGCACCTAACAACAACAATAATATATAACACTTATATAATAAAAATCAGCCATTTTTGAATGACAACCTATTAAGTAAGTTCAGAACTCCAAATCCAAATACAATTAAGCAATAGGCTGAACTTTGTTTTATCTCTAGGGACACATTCATGTAGTATACTTAAAAGAACATATTGAGGCTTAACTGAAATTAGGATAAAGGAAACAGAAAATTTAGACATAAGCTAAGATGGATTAGCACCAATATTTTCAGATTTTTGATACTCATACCCTCCTGTATAATATACAATGATATCAATAATGAGTTAAAATTTGGTGGTTGGCAAAAATACCCAAAATTTTATAGACTATGAGAAATGTTGAACTATGAGTAATTTTTAATTCTAAGATAACAAATTCCATAGCCTTTCAAATAGACCATATTCAGAAAAAAATTGCTTTGAGTTTTCTTTTCATCCACCATGCATATTAATGTTTCCTAAGGAAAAGGAACACATATCTCCATTGTAAAGAGAGAAAAATCATAATACAAAAACATTAACTATATTTTAATTTAGATAAGTGGCTCTGTGAATAAAAAGGCAATCAATGTATTAGTTGCATATGCCTCCAAGTGTGAAGGTGTGTCCTTTTAGTTTGGCTTCTCATTTCAGTTATAGTGAATCCCACGTCCTTTTGAGATGGTTGTTGTTGTTGTTGTTCTTAGGTGCCATCGAGTCCTGTCTGACCCATAGAGACTCTCATAGAGTTTTCAATGGCTGATTATTTTGGGATTGCCTTGGGAGTGGATTGCCACGTCCTTCTCCCATTTTTTGTGGTGCTGGGAATCAAACCTGGAATCTCAGTGACTGCAGAACAGCACTCTACCAACTGAGCTAAATCCCAGCCCATAGAAGTAATTACAACCCATTTAATATTAATTGCTTATTTATTAGCACTAGCATAAATAAGATGAAAGAGCAGTAACAACAGAATAATATTTTTTTTCAACTTGTTAAGTGTCATTGAGTTCATGTCCAACTCATAGCAACCCTATGTACAATAGAGGAAACATTATTGCTAGGGCTTTTCTGGTATTCATAAGGTTTTCAGTGGCTGATTGTTTTTTGGGAGTGGGTTTCTCGGTCCTTCTCCCAAGCCTACAGCAACTGGTGTTCCCAGGTGGTCTCCCATCCAAGTACTAATCAGGCCCGGCCCTGATTAGCTTCTAAGATCTGACAGAATCGGACGCCACAGTGGTACAGCCCATGCGTTTAATCAACTTGCTGAAGAGGATGAGGCAGCAGGATCACAAATTTGAGGCCAGTCAATTTAGGAACCCCAAAAACATAGCCCATTGCTTAAATTCACTACATTAATAAATAAATGAATAAATTAACTGAAAATAACTTGCTTTTTAAATTTAATGTACCAAAATTTAATTAATGTCTTCTACAACCTGGGAGGGGCTGGGATTTAGCTCAGTTGGTAGAGCACTGTGCTGCAGTCTCTGAGGTCTCAAGTTCAATTCCCAGCACTGCAAAAATGGGAGAGGGGTCTGGCAATCCACTCCCAAGGCAATCCCGAAACAGTCAGCCATTGAAAACCCTATGAGGGTCTCTATGAGAGGGATACCGACTCAACGGCACCTAACAACAACAACAACAACAAGCTAGGAAATAAAATAATCATGAAGAGTATGGATTAATAATGAATTTAAAAATTTATAATTGAAATCTTTAAATCACTCTTTGATTTTTTTATTTGTGTCGTAAACAACAGATAAATAGTGTAGTTCAGTGTAAGTAGGTTAACATGGGCAGTCAGGACTCTTTCCTCATGTCAAAGTATTATAATAATACTTACCCGTAACCAATGACTCCCTTTGACTGAGTCACCAGTAAAGCTTCAACAGGCATATTTAGAGCATTCTCCAGTTCTCCAGTCTGTTGAGCAGTGATGACTTGGTGAGCCAAATTCTGTAATCTGATACTTGATAAGGATGGATTAAACCCAGAGCTCCTTACTATTGGCAGATCACTAATTTCAATGATAATCACTTTTGAGGTAGTTTCCATGGTGGTTAGTGATAAGACCCTATTTGAGTCCATTTCCATCACAAGGGGTCTACGCTGACCAACTCTTCTATAATCACTGGCACAAGACACAGCTGGGCAATTGCGCTTTCTTTTTGCTGTGCTGTCAGCAATGGCCTTTAACATTTCCTCATTGCCAAGCATCTCTTGAGTAAATCTGATTTGATCTTGGTCAATCTGTAAGAAGTTAGTTAGTCTTTCAAGCATCTCTATTTCCCAGCCATCTTTGAGGACTGAAAATATCACAGTGAAGATCAAATGAATAGAAACACCCATACGTATCTCAAGGGGCTCTTCTCCTTGCAGAACAACATACAAGAGGTTATCCATGATGCTGAAATAGTTGGCACCAACAGACTCATCCAGCAATGAGGAAGCTGACTGTACCACAGTGGGGGGAATAAAACTTCCTCCTAAGAAAATGTGGGGGCTCTGGAGCTCATGATAAAATATAGCCAGGAGAAGCTTGGTGGTATTTTTGTTTCCCAATAGAAAAAACCTTAAAACTTGAGGAGTCTGATCCACAAAGCAGACCTTAGTGATTTTCCTGGTGGGTAAAATGGAATAGAAAGTAGACACAGATCTAGATGTATAGCAGAGAGTATTGGCATTTGCACTAGTAAATGTGTCAACAAAATCACTAGTAACAGATACAACCGGATATAACTTCTGCACTGACCAAGTGACATCAACATTATCGAGAATTAGGACCACCTGGTCAGTCTGTTTGCAGATGAAGCCTTGTATCATTGATCGGAACGTGCATTTCTGTTCTTCTCTAAATGTACCTATAAAGTAAAAGAAAATAAACATGTGAAATATATTCCATAATCCCTCAAAGATCATCTGTAGTCCATCACTCTGATCATCATCTGTAATGTCACTAAATATTTATTGAATATCTGAATGTATTAGATATCAAGAATACAAAGAAGTCTTAGGCAAAATATGAAAAGATACAAACATTAATTAGTAGCTATTTAATATACTTTAATTGTGTATGTTACATGATACATGCTGTTTAAAACTATGAATGAAGATAATGTTGTTGTTGTGAAGATAATAGCTAAGTGTAAAAAAGAGTTGAATAAGTAAAAGAATTAAGATAGGAATAATCATTAAGGGCCCTGCAGGGAAAAACAAGGTAAAATGCTTTCTCCTACTCTCACACTCTCATACAATACCGAATACTTTGTCCAAAATAGGTGGGTGATTCTTCGTATTAGTAACTCATTCTCCATTGGACACCAACTGAGAGCCATAATACAACTCAATTCTGACACTTACTGCAGTTAGCATCATACCTCACTGCTTAAAAGCTCAATCCCACAAGACTACCCCCCATTTCAGATGCCAATCACAAGACCCAGGCTGTGACCTGAGCTTCTAACTAACCAGCTATAAATCAAGGTACCTACAACCCACTCCTTAGGTTGAGTTAATTTTTCTCGAGAGGCTCACAGAATTCAAAGAAAAATATCATTTACGTTTACCCATTTATCATAGAGGCTTCTTTTTTGTGGTTAGTACTCAGGGATTGAACCAAGGGCCTTGCACATGCTAGGTCAGTGCTCTATACCAAGATGTACCCTAAGCCCTTTTAAAAATTTTTATTTGAATATAAGGCCTCACTAAGTTGCACAGGCTTTGGCCTTAAACTTGAGAATCTTCTCCCTTAGCCTCCTAAATCATTGGGGATGGTAGGCATGTAACACAGAGCTCTGCTTCATAGAGAATATGATAAGACACAAGCGAACATCCAGATGGAAGAGATGCATAGGACAAAGTATGTAAGAAAGGGCATGAAACTTCCATCTCCTCTCCACAAATGCCATCCCCTGGGTGCCAACACACCTTCAGCCATCCAGAAGCTCTGCAAACTTTGTTCTTTTGATTTTCATGCAGCCTTCATTATGAAAGTTTAGTTTTTGTTTGTTAGGTGCCGTCAAGTCAGTATCCGACTCATAGAGACCCTCACAGGGTTTTCAATGGCAGACTGTTTTGGGATTGTCTTGGGAGTGGATTGCCAGGCCCTTCTCCCATTTTTGCAGTGCTGGGAATTGAACTCAGGACCTCAGAGACTGCAGCACAGCGCTCTACCAACTGAGCTAAATCCCAGCCTGTTATGAAAGTAGGATTGATGAAATCATTAGCCATTGTTGATCTATTCAACCTTCAGGCTCCCTCTCCTCCCTGGTTGTAAAGGGATGAGGCTAAATATTCCAACTCTATAGTTACACTAGGAGAAGGACCTGGCAATCCACTCCCAAAAGTCAATCCGCCATTGAAAACCCTATGAATAGCAGAGAAGCACTGACAATAGTGTTTCCCCTGTTGTGTGTAAGGTCACTATGAGTCAGATACCAACTCGATGACACCTAAAAACAACAACAACAACATAGTTACATGTTTGGTTTTCCTGGTAAACATCCTGTACCCTACCTGCAAGCTGTCAAAAGTCTACCAGGAGTCACTTCAGTAGGACAGAAATTATTTCTTTCACACAGGAAATGTCAAAGGATTCAGGTGTTCTGTGGCAGAAATTCCTGTCACTCAGGAAACTACAAAAGTCTTAGGAGTTCTGTTTTAGGAATCCCAAATATTAAAATAAAAGATTTTCCTATCACTCTTGTCTAAAGAGGATTTTGGGGACTGGAATATAGCTCAGTGGTAGAGTACTTAACCTAGCCTATGGGCTTTATTGCCAGCACTGAAAATAAAAAGAGGTTTAGGAACTCTACCTCAGGAAGCAGGAACCAAGAAGTCAAAAAGGAACAATCACCGCAACACAACAAAATCAAACATCAGAGAAAGTGAACAAAGTTGTTCTTGGAAAATATCAACAAAATTGATTGACACTTACTAGACTTCTTAAAGAAAAAGAAAACAAATCATCAATTTCAAAATGAAAAAGGGATTATCATTACATATCCTACAGACAAAGAATATTATTACAAATAAACTTTATGCCAACAAATTCAACAATGTAGATAAAATAAATAAATTTCTTAAAAACTGGCACAAGATAAAATAAATTTTAAATTACTCTAAGTCTCCTAAAGCAATTGAGTTATTAAATCAGATGCTGAATTATTAATTTAAATGAAAATTTAATTACCAAATACAAAGGAATGGTAACTTTTACATAGCATATTTTCTTTATATGGTTCTAAAATATAACTGTGAGGTTAAACCAAGAGTTACCTTTAAAGCATGGATCAACTAGAAGGAAATTCACTGCATGATCTTAATGGCCATATAAATTGTGTTTTGAGATCCTAATGACCAATCTAAACTGTAGTTATATCTTTTCAAGTGAGCTAGTTAGGTGACCTTTCCTCGTGGAAATTCCTGATTCACACTCATTCCCCTTTCTAAGTGCCACAACTCTCTTTTTTTCACATACATTTTTTTCAGCCATATTGATGCCATTGATCAGCTCTTTCACATTCAGTCCCATTTTATACCTCTCTCTCTCTCTCTCCCTCTCTCTCTCATACTAGGGGATTGAAACAGTGGTCTCAAGCATGCTAGGCAAGTGCTGTACCACAGAGTTACATCCATAGCACTTTCTTTTATGAGACCCCCTCTAGCACCATTTATTTATTTATTTATTTATTTATTTATTTATTTATTCACTTACTTACTTACTTACTTAGAGACACTCTCACCAAATTGTCAGACTGCCCTTAGCTTCAAATTCATAATCCTCCCACTTCAGCCTCTCAAGGTGTTGGGATCACAGTGTGTGTCATCATGCCCAGCCTCTGGATTTGTTCTTCCTGCTTCTTATCTAGGAGATCTCTCTTGACTTCCAATTGAATCCACAAGTAGTTCTAATCCACATCTGATTTTTTTTAGCTCTCTAAAACAATTGAGCCTGAGCCACACCAGGGTGGTGTCTCATTCCATCAGCTCTCAGAAGATAAGCAAAGTTGGGCCTGGTTAGTACTTGACTGGGAGACTGCCTAGGAATACCAGGTGGTGTAGAAGCACCCCACAAACCACTCCCAAAAAAGAATCAACCATTGAAAACTCTATGAATAGCAGAAAAACCCTAACTATACTGTTTCACCTGTTGCACATAGGGTAGCTATGAGTCAGACACTGACTTGACGGCACCTAAGAACAACAACAAAACAGTTGAAAAGATGTAGATTAGATCTGAGAATATAAGGTATGTGTTTTAAAGTAATCTGTACAAGTTGCTAAATTCTTTGTACCATTCCTAAACAAAATAACCATTCTCTTAGTTGATAACTTTCAGTCATTCTCTGCTACTAGCTAACTTTATATGATCTGACAAATCATACAACCTTAGTAGGCATCCTTGCTCTTAAGCGGTTATTTCCCAAGGCCAAATACTATATCTAATATTTAAATTACCACAAGAATTACCATCCTACCTCAAACAAAGTAAATGCTCCTTATGAATTTAAACATGTTGGAGAGTTAGTTAATTCATGAAGTTCTTTGCAAAATTCTTCTTTTAAGTCATTCTATATATTATTTTAGGTATCTCATTATAAGACTTATTCTACCATCAAATACTTTTTAAGTCAATTTAAAATAACAACAATAATAAAATATATCATAGATTTTATTTTCAGTATTGTTCCTAAATGGATGTTTAATATAAGACATCAATACTGTAAGAAATTCAACTATTTTATGTAAATCTACAAAACTGAAATTATGGCTGGCTATAATTATATGGTATTTTTTTTTTTGCTTTTTAAATCACATAATTGATTTGTCCAAAGCAGATTGTACTGTGACAAAGTACTTTTGAATCATTCATTCATTCATTAAATACACATACAAGAACATGAATTTTTTTTCTTTTCATACTTTCATTCCTGTTAGCTTGCCCCCACATGTCTGACAGCTTGTCATGATATTAGAGCTTCTGTGTTGTTGTGATGCTAAAAGCTATGTCACTGGTATTTCAGATACCAGCAGAGTCACCCATGTGGACAGGTTTCAGCTGAGTTGCTAGACTAACACAAACTAGGGAGAAAGACCTGGTAGCCCATTTCCTAAACAATTAGCCATAGAAAACCCTATGAACAGCAGAGAATCACTGTCAAATACAGTGCTGGAAAATGAGCTCCCCAGGCTGGAAGGCATTCAAGAAGATGACAGGAGAGTGGTTGCCTCCTCAGAATAGAGTTGACCTTAATGAGGGAAATGGAATAAAGCCTCTGGGATCACCTTTTGTTGATGTGGCATGACTCAAGGTGAGAAGAAACACAGTGACTTCAACATTGGACTCAAACGTAAAAAGAATATGAGCATAGCACAGTGTCAGCTAGTGTTTTTTTTTTCTTTTGTACATAGGGTTGCTATGAGTTGGATCCAACTCAACAACAGCCAACAACATTCCTAATAAGAGGTGCCTTCTAAGGCTCAAATAACAGAAGTAGGCAACTTATAATATGATTAAAGTAGTCTTTAGGAGTAATAAGGTACAGAAGCTATAATAGTGAATACATACCCCCAAAGAGGTCCAGTGATAGAAATTTATTTCTTCATTCATTTATTTATCTTTATATAACCCACATAGAATCTGAAAAGCCTACTACCTCAAGACACCTCTGCCCTCAGGATCTGAAGTCTTTATTCTCCTACTCACACTGAGACACTGGATGGGGAAAAATATGACTAGTTCCCCATGCTAGAAGCTGGATCTTGACAGGGAGAATAAGAGAAAGGAGAGAAGAGTTCAAACTGGGAAAAGTCAAAGAGGATTTGATATAAGGGCATGAGAGGCACCATCTCTGCTGAACATGTGTGTTGTGAAACACATATGTACCCTAATGAGCCTAGGTCAGGCATTTTTTCCATAAACAAACTCAGGAATAAAGTGATCAGCTATGAAAAGTCACAAATCTTCATGGTTCTTTGGAATTTTGGATGAGTTAGATTTTAAACCTTGGAAACTGAGGTAAGGAATTGAATAAATTTTCATTAGGATTCTTTTGTGCATGTTTAAACTTGCTGAAGCCGGCTGGGATTTAGCTCAGTTGGTAGAGCGCTGCACTGCAGTCTCTGAGGTCCTGAGTTCAAGTCCCAGCACCAGAAAAATGGGAAAAGGAACTGGCAATCCACTCCCAATTGTTGTTGCTGTTAGGTGCTGTCGAGTCAGTATCCTACTCACAGCGACCTTCATAGGGCTTTCAATGGCTGAGTGCTTCGGGATTGCCTTGGGAGTGGATTGCCAGGCCCTTCTCCCATTTTTGCGGAGCTGGGAATTGAACTCAGGGCCTCAGAGACTGCAGCGCAGCGCTCTACCTACTGAGCTAAATCCCAGCCCTGTACCAGCTTACTTTGGCTTTATAGGAAAACATCTTTATGGACTTATTTTTGAAACCCGGTTTATGTAGAAAATTTCAGCCATAAACAACCTACTAAATTAACACTTGAAATGCAGGATTAAGCAATGTGGCAACTATTCACTCCAAAGAAGTTCCCTGCCTGCAAGTGGATTGGTGCCACCTGGAACCACTCCCCCACAGGAGGCCACAGGTGACTCAGCAGGGAAGTCACAGGGAGCGGTGGGGCGGGAGGCGGAAGTGCTCACATTGCAAAGGAGAAGATCCGCCAGGTTTCCATGTCTAAAGCAGTGGAAAGCTGAAGTCCCTTGGGGAAATAAGAGGAAAGTTAGTTCCTCCAAGCCCTTGGGAGCCAATGTGAAGGCTCTCTGCCCTTCGAGAGCAGTAGCGGGCTTTAACAGGATGCTGTCTCACTAGGATCAAAGGGGCTTTCCATCCGTGGGTCCTGGCGCAGTCCTGTAATGCCAGCACTAGGGAAGCTGGGGCAGGAGGTTCATGAGCTCAAGGCTGGCCTGGGCTACATAGCTAGACCTTGTATCAAAAATCCAAAACAATGCCGGGCGTGGTGGTGCACGTCTGTAATTCCAGCGACGCCTGTAATCCCAGCGACTCGGGGGGAGACAGGAGGATCCCGGGTTCGAGGTGGGAGGCAGCCAGCGTAATGCAAGACCCTGCCTCTAGATAAACATTTTTAAAATGGGCTTGGGGTGCAGCCCAGGGCTAGAACACTTGCAAAGTATGGGTGAGGCCCTGGGTCCACGCCCTAAGTACCACTGGAAGAAAAAAAAAAAAAAAAGCTTTCCATTTCCACCCGCAGGCAGTGCCGAGCGGAGTCGTCGAGCCCCAAGAAGTGCTGGTGTGGTGAACTCGGCTTTCCAAGCCTACCTGGGCATGAGAAGCCACTTTGGCTGTAGGCGACCAGAGCTGTCGCAGGCACGGTCCCACGTGCTGCCTTGGGTCCCGTAGTCCCTTCAGACGTGCAACTCTTCCCTGACCCACTGCCCAGTGGCTTTCAGGTAATCCCAAAACAGCCAATGAAAACCCTATGAGGGTCTCTACGAGTCGGATACCGACTCGACAACACCTAACAAAAACAAACTTGCTGAAAGTATGATAGTTCTGTTACTATGTTACCTCTCAGCAGTAGTGAAGATCTACTTGCCTTTTATTAACCTGTATTGGGACTAGGGGTTAGATATCAGGTGCATAATGTCTGATTAGACATGAGTTAACTGTTTGCTTATTTAAACTTAGCCAATTACTTTCTTAATTTCAAAAGAGCTAGTGCAATGCCAATTGCATGCAACTGTTTCTATTATTAATTTCTCCCAGTTTTCGTTTTAAACCTCTGTGTATGAACATCTTACTATGAGAGAACCACAGCGTCCTGATTTCTGTGACATTAAGTTGGAGGTTGACCACTATAACCTTCATGAAATTGATAATTAGTGTTTTACCTTAGTCTGTTTTCTGTTGTGGCTAACACAATACCATAGTCTGGGTAAGGTGTAAAGGAAAAAGGTTTACTTTGTTTCACTATTCTAGTTCAAGGTCAAGGCCCTGCATCAGATGATGGTCTTATTGCTGGCAGAGTCCCAGGGGGTATTAGGCATCACATGGCAGAGGGAGGGAGTGCATGTGTGTATGTGGCCTCCAGTTTCTCTCCCTTTTCTTATAAAGCCACCAGTATTCAATCATGTGGACTCTATCCTGATGATCTGGTTGAATTTTAATCACCTCTCAAAGGCCCTACCTATAAATGCTACAGTTGGATTAAGTTTCCACCCTAGTGAAACCTCAATGTGGATTCAATTTCAACATGAATTTTTGGAGAGGGAAAACCATATTTAAACCATATCATGTCTTTTTGTTTAAGTAAAAAGTTTTAGCAAACATCAGTTATAAAATATTTTCATCATGTTTTCTTCTCACATTTCCATAAAATCAGAAATACTCATTTTGATCCACTGTAAGTAATGAGTGTTTAAATTATTTCTTCAATTCATATCTTGACCAAAACCTTCTTTTCATATAAAATAATTCTAGACATTGTTGCTGTGTTGTTGTTAGGTGCCATCAAGTTGTGTCCAACTCATAGCAACCCCCATAGGGTTTTCGATAGCTAACTATTTCAAGATTGCTTTGGGAGTTGATTGCCACATCCTTCTCCCATTTTTGTGATGCTGGGAATTGAATCAAGGGCCTTAGAGAGCACAGAGCAGTGCTCTACCAACTGAGCTAAACCTCAGCCCCATTCTAGGAATAGCACTGTACAAAAAAAAAAAAAAAAAAAAATCTGCAATAAATACTTCTGGCTCTTCATTAGCACAGGAAATGCTTAGTAAAATAATCTATGATATTGTTATAGTTTGATTCCAAAATGTCCCCCAAAGGTCATTGTGTTTAAATGTTTGGTCCCCAGGTGATAGTACTATTTGTGGGGGTTGTGGAACTTCGGAAGGTGGGACCCAGCTTGCAGCAATAGGTTACTGGGGAGAGCCTTTGGAGGTTTTAACTGAACCTCCAGTTCCAATAATCTTTCTTTGCTTCTTGATGCCATGATGTGAAGAAGTCCTCTGCCATAGGCCCAGCCACCAGCTGCATCACCATGCCTCACTGCCTCCATGGACTGAAACCCTCTGAATTGTAAGCCAGGTATTTTGCAGGATAAGAAGAAAAATAACACGGATATATTTCGAACTGACTATACGAGTACAAAATGTTCCCAAAATCCTTCTTTCCGTCCTTCCTTCCTCCCTACCCTAACTTTCTTTACCCAAAATTTTTTTTCTTTTCTTTTTCTTTTTCTTTTCTTTTTTTTTTTTTTTTTTTTTTTTTTTTTTTTTTTTTTTTTTTTTTTTTTTTTTTTTTTTTTTTGGTACTGGGGGTTGAACCCAGGGCCTCGCGCCTGCATGTTTTGCAAGTGCTGGACCGCTGAGCTGCACCCTCAGCCCATTTCTTACTTTTTTGAGACAGGGTCTCACTATGTCACATAGCCTGCCACTGGTCTCGAACTTGCGATCCTCCTGCCTCCGCCTCCTGAGCCAATGGGATTACAGGCATGCGCCACTGCACCCAGCTACCCAAAATTTCTTAATGGCAAGTTTATAGATAGGTAGAAAAATTGAATCACAACAATTTTGATTTGAAATAATTATTTAGTGGTAATAACAAGAAAGAAGAGGAAGAAAAAAGCTTATCATCTTCCCTTTTGGGTTATATTTAGAATGTGGGTATGATGTTTAACACTGTGGGAGAGGCCTTAAGAATTAGGAGTTCTCTGCACAGTTTATTAACAAGTATACATGAAAAAGTTTTGGCTATTTTCAAATCACATGTTTGTCAAGAGCTCCTTTGCTTTTTTATATTATTGTTTGGCCTTTTGAATCAATGTTTTATCATACTATCTCAGAAATATAAAGGTATAGTCACAGACTTAACAAAAACAAGAGCACACCTTACCAACAAGTAACATTAAATTTCAGCTTTGTAACCAAACTTGAAATCTTGGTCTTCATAAATTAGAAATGTTATTTTTATTTCTCCAGAATTTAGCAATGATTAAGAGGTGTCTACAGCCATTCCACTCTGGCACCTGATCATGTCTGGTCCTGGAAACTAAGCAGGGTTGGGCCTGGTTAGTCCTTGGATGGGAGACTGTCTGGGAATACTAGGTGCTGTAGGCTTGGGAGAAGGACCCGGCAGCCCACTCTTAAGGAAATTAGCCCTTAAAAACCCTAAGAATAGCAGAGAAGCACTGAGATATTGCAGGGCATGGCACAGTGTCAGGAAGTGTATCATTGTTTTGCATATAGGGTCACTATGACTCAGACTGGAGTGGATGGCACCTAACTACAACAAGAGATACATGGTTTATCAGTATCTTACCATTTATTTTCATATGTCATCTCTAGAGTTAATCAACCCTAATGTTTTAATTTTTGCAGGAGGCAAAAACAAAACACATGTAAACAACATGCAGGGTTCCAGATCTACTGAATGGGCATAGTTCTTAATTATGGCAGAAAACGCACATTAACTACTTAAGAGAGGGCTATACACACACCCAGACAGACCTCATGGCTCAGTCTCCCAGCCGGCAGGCATACTAAGTGACAGTCCAGTGTTACTTCTAAACAACATTCCATCCTTTCTTCCTGCAGACTTCTTCCCCTCCTGCTTTCCTTGGTTGGAAAAGGTTTACTTTTGAGCAATGGTTATCTTTCTTATTTGTTCTTGTCTTTTCTATTCCCAATATACCAAATGGCCTTATCTGCCAGTCACAATTTTTGTGGTCTGCAATTCTGATCACTTTTAAATGAAACCCATGCTGGCTTTGGTAATCATAATGTCATTTACAATTTACCACTAAACACGTTTATTCAGTTAGTAGCACACTGGAGAAAGAGAACTCCATATGAACTCACCGTGAAGGGCCTAATCTGATTATTTCCTCATGAAAATCCAGGCAGGGGTGCTTGTAAGAAGGACTGAGAGAAGAAGGAGAAAAAGCGAGGTCTGGCCACAGCTGACTTTGATAATCAATGTGAATAGATAAGTGATACAGCCTGTCAGGGCAGCAACCCAGTCACCCCAGGGCATTCCTCTCAAAAAGGCAAGAGTGGACAGGACTTAATGAATGCTGAGTGACCAGTGAGTATTGGCTTGGCATATGCTATCACATTTAAAATCAACAAAAACAATGATAAAGTCCAGAAGCTATTCTCCAACTGGGAGAAATTTGATTAAACAGGTAATATTTGTGTGTGCATGTATGCACACGGGCACTTGCTTTGTGTATTTGATAACTTCCTAAAATATCCTGGATGTAAAATATACTCTGTCTACCTTTCCCTAGACTGGAAACCATTGACCTAAACCCCAAGAAAGGAAGTTAGGTCTGTCTAGTAGTGGAGGCAGGAGGAGAACATATATGTGTGTGTGTGCATTTGTGTGTGTGTGTGTGTGTACTCAGGTTGCTTCCAGGGTTCCAACAAATATTAACTTTGTGTCAATATTTGTCCTTCCTGTCAAGAAATGAGGATTTTCCACCTCATTTCACGTTTGAAAAGAAAATATGCCAAAGGGGTCGTCTTTGCTAGGGAAAAAAATTAAAAGAAAAGAAAAAAAAAGAAACAACTTCTATATTTTATTTAGAAAAATGGATCAAAAGGAAATAAAAAATATTTTTAAAATAAATGTTTTGACTCAAAGGCACATAGAATCCTTCCATCTTCCCAGTTTTAACAAAAGAGAAAAATTTCTATGTTTAAAATTGAATGAAATACATCAACATTAATGATTATTTCCTCGAGGTTAATGCTACCATTTCCCTCAATAATATTTTTAGCCATTTTGTGACAGATTTCACAATTCATGTACAGTAAAGTATAGCTGGTTCTGACAAAAACAAAATATATAATCATTTTCTTATTTTCAAGAAATGAAAAGAAATAATTTACAATTTTCTTCTGTCAGACAACACCTACATCCCATTATTTCTAATTGAACAAATATAAATAGCCACAGGTCAAAGAAAGTGAAGACAAGTTGGATTTAGCCCTGTTTATATACATTGTCATATATCCTCCAGTTATAGAGAGTGACACTGCAAAATGTCAAAGCTATGTTCTTAAACACACAAAAGGAGTAATTGTTGTTGTTAGGTGCTGTCAGGTTGGTGTCCAACTAATACTGACCCTATGTACAACAGGGAAACAGTATTGTTAGTGTTTCTCTGCTATTCCCAGGGTTCTCAATGGCTGATTGTTTTTTGGGAGTGGGTTACCGGGTCCTTCTCCCAAGCCTACAGCACCTGGTGTTCCCAGGCGGTCTCCATTCAAAGTACTAATCAGGCCCCACCCTGCTTAGGTTCTGAGATCTGACAGGCTCGGATGCCACAGTGATATGGCTGCAGGCAAAGGAGTAATGGAGACCTTTAAATGGATTATTAGAGATAGTATGTTTTGGTTGCATTGGAAATAATCAAGAAAAACAGTTTGCTTTTTCAAAATGAAGAATGCCCGCTATTTTTTTAACTTCAAAAGTAATGAGTGTATATTTGTAAGGAGAAGGTGAAGTAGGAGTAATGTTTCTATACCTAATAGATTCAATATAGATCACAGGAAACACAATTTTGCTAATTTAAGATCCAGAATTAGAGATATCCAAAGTCTATTTGGTGGCTATATTATAGTTCTAGTTCAATCGGGAAGTGTTTCAATCTACTGTACACAGGGTCACTATGAGTTGCACTCAACTCAATGGCACCTAACAACAACAACAACAAAGTTATTATGCAAGCGAGATACACATACATATTCACATATATATGTTCATATATACAGTTACTATTATACATAATCCAAGTATAATTGTAATAGTCATGAGATATTTGCTATTATAAGCAATTTGAGAAGCTTAAGTTTCTTAGACAAAAAGTACAACATATATTTAATGCTTATTTTCTAAAACTTCAAAATTAATGCATTTCCAGATGGACTATCATAATTCATTAGAGAGTGGCACTTCAAAAGTATAGTCACCTCTGGCACCATTCTCAATGAAGAAAATCACTCTAAACCTAGTGACTGGGGTTAGGAAAAGTGGCTTTCAAAGCCTCAGGGTCACAAGATGTGCAATTGATAAAACAGTTCTAAAGGAATAAAGATAATGCTTGGTAGATGGAAGCTGTTGAATAGGGAATATGCACAGCTGCAGGTATGAAAGGCACAGGGAGACTCCAGGAGCTACAAATCTCAGCATCTGCCACAATTTCATGAACAATTTCAGCAAAGTTCTCATAGTTACCTCTGTTTTCCATGGGGACACACTTCCAAATTAATCTGAGAGAAATAGACAACCACATAGAACTAGGCATCTCATGAAGCAAGGGATGGCTGCAAGACCTTCAGCCTTCACTAAGTCTTCTTGGTAGGTATGTCAGAATATTTGTTATCTTTTAATAAAAGTGTTACTTTGAGAAAAGTAATCATCAGGAGATCAAAGTAAGTGATGCAGTGACAAGGAAGATGAGGCAGTAACAGGAAGGTGATCAACAGATCTTTCTCTGAAAGAACTATTTTTACTTTTTATTTTTAAGTTAGAAAAAAACCACTTTTCTTGATGAAAGACTATTCAAAAAAAATAAATAAATAAAACTCCAGGACTATTTTATATTCTTTCACAATGCTGAAATTTCATTATTTATATACTACTTAAAATAAGGGGCTTAGAAAGTGTTTTTCTATTTTTGTTATTTTGTTGCAACATGATTTCATCTACACACATCAATGGATATGGTCCCAATCATAAATTTTATTCTTTGAATACTACATTGAAAACAGCCCAGGAAAATGCAAAGTCAGGAAGTACAACTTAGTGAGTGAGAGATCAGATTTTAGAGTTGAAGAGATTTGCATTGCGTCTCCCCTCTGCCACTTTCTATCTGCAAAACCACAGGCCAGTTACCTATACTCTCTCTGACACAGTTTTCTCACTTGTGAAAGTAATCAACACTTGTACCAATTCACAGGCTGATGGAAATTGTTAAATGAGATGATATGTTTGCAGAGTCTACTACAAACACGTGCCAATAAATGTAAGCTGACGCATTCTCCATAACAAAAAACTAGTATTTGCTTTGTAATCTGGAAAAACACTGTTTCAAGTATTCATATGAATAGTGTTGAAAGAGGCCAGTTATAGGTGAAAAAATGCTAAAAGGTGGATATAAAGACTTACATTTTTAGAAAATATAGTCAAGAGAAAAATACTCATACATGACTATATATATGTGTGTGTGCAAGCACTGAACATGTGTACACAAGTAGAGCACTTATCTGATAAAAATAAATCCCTACAAAATCCAGGATGGTTTTCATTTGCATCTATCCTTCACATTTCCCTCCATTCTTTTATAACACACTCTACCCTATCCTGACCCTTCATCCTCACCTCCTGTCTCTCTTTTGCTAGCAACCTAGCCTACCAGTTTTAAACAAAGCGATGTTCATGGGTTAGTTTAAAGGCAGAGACAGGCAACAGTATTCTTTATAAATACAATTCCTGGCTAGCTCCTTCCCCAGAATGATAAACTTATCACCTCTCCAGCTCTCGTTTTGAAGCTGCAGCAGTAATTTCTGCTGGATGCCAAAACTGAAATGAATGTGACTGTGCCATGGCCTGCTCTGAGCTGTGGCTATAATGAGATTTGAATGGGAAGCTCCGGACACAATAAATCTGCGCCATATGTGACCATTTCCTGTGTCAGTTCCTTTCTCATAACCAGTGAAGACTTTTTTTTTCCCTCTCATGACCCCACACCATGACTCTGAAATCTTTCATGGCTGCTTATGGGCCTCAGGGTTTTTACAGCAGTTGTATAAATAAATGAATTTGACAGCAAACATCATAACAGTTAGCAGTAATGTGTGTTCACCACAAGTGCCTATACTACTCACTGGAGAAATGGCAAAGGAAACAGCTTGTTTTTTACCTAAACAAAAGTAGTTTTGTTTGACAAGTGGTGAAAGAATTAGTCAAATTAACTTGAAATCTGCTAGGACTATTTTTGCCAATTCTCTCTGCCAGGGAAACATTCCCAGCTCCTTAGTATCTATGACTCACAGGAGATAAATTTCCCCGTTTTATTCTGAGATAAAGATTTGGGCTGGGAATACAGAGCCTTTAACTGATATTTTATATTAATCTTCTTACAAATCAAGACTGTCATGTGTGGGAATTCAGGTACAACACAGAGTTTCCAAAGGAGTTTCTGGCAGAAACGCCATGTAGGATTCTTCTGATGAAAAAGAAGTGACCCAACTCACTAGTTGCCTGTTGGCAGAAAACTGAAGCTTTTGAGTGTTTCCTTTTCTATCACAATGCCTTTATTCAAAAACAAAATCTCTCTATACCAAACAGTTGGTGAAAGAAAGTTAGCATTTTCCTTGTTTCTCCATAATCTCAGTAAAATGAAGTTGCCTCCATTTAATGAGCTAGATAGGCACATATGTGCACACACACACCCATACACACACACACACCCATACACACACACACACTATATATATATATATATATATATATATATATATTTATATTTATATATATAAATATAATAAATATATATAAATTATAAATTATATATATATGTATATATATATATAATTTCTCTCAGTGATATGGATTGGTTGCACGTAACACCTTAAACCCTTCCACCTTTCCTTTGGCATATATATATATTATATATATATATATATATATATATATATATATATATATATATATATATATAATTTCTCTCAGTGATATGGATTGGTTGCACGTAACACCTTAAACCCTTCCACCTTTCCTTTGGCATCCCAATGCCAATGCAATTGCCACTGCTGTGAAGGATAAACCCAGCATAGGGATGACTTTCACAACTGGTTATAGAGACTCTGGCACAAACTTCCTGAGTTCTAATCCTGGCTCTGTCACTTACGCTTTCTGTGACCTCAGTTAAGTAACTTAGTCTCACTGTCCTTCAATTTCTCTTTTGTAAGGGAGAAAGTTTGTGAGACAGTATTGTCTTAACCCATTTTGTTTTTGTTTCTATTGTCATCATTGCTATATAGTATGGATAATACCCCACACTGGGTACTTTATAAAGAAAATTTTATTTAGTCCACAATTCTGGAGGAAAGAAACGCAAGATTGTGCAGCCACGTCTGCTTGGCTTCTCATGAGGGTCTTGTGCCCCTCCAGGCATGTTGGAAAAGTGGAAGGGCAGGCAGCTCATGCAAAGACAGGAGGGACAAAGAGTGCTACACACTCTCTAGCAACCTGGATCACTAACCCATTTTTCCAGGAACATTAATTCCTTCTTGAAGGCAGAGACTTCATGACCAAGACATGCCTTAAGCCTCCATAATTCTATTCCACTGGCAATTAAATATGAAGCTCATAATGTGGTCATGGCAGCTAAATGTATTTTACAAGGTTAAGAACAGTATCTGTCACCTAATACTTCTTATTGTTGTTATTATGCTAAATAGAGAAACTTGGAAGGCAGTCCCTTCAGCAATTCTAGCGCTCTTTTCTGGAATAGCTTAATATTGGCAATGAATTTGGAAAATGAAACATAAAACTTCTGGGAGAAAACCATAATATTGATTTCATTTAAGCCAATAACAATTAAGTTCAAGATATTGTACAATATCACTCCAAACAAAAATACTACCTAGACCCTAAAATTATTTTTAGGTAAAGGTTATTTTCACTCTTTTTTAGGATGCTATACTTTTTTATGACAGAGTAAGCATTGCCTCTAAAATCTTCTCATATTCAGCAGAAATATCACTGATTAAGCCAGCCATGATGGTACCCACCTGTAATCCCAGGATTTGGGATGCTAAGGGAGGAGGATCGCAGGTCCAAAGTTAGCATGGCTACATAGTGAGATGCTATCTCAAAAAAAAAAAAAAAAAGGCTAGGGATATAGCTCAGGTATAGAGCACTTGCCTAGTATGTGCAAGGCTCTGGGTTCAATTTTCACAGCCACTAACAAAAAAAACCTCACTGCTTGGGAGAACAAAAGTGAAGCCCTATAGCTAACATCAACTAATGGATCATAGTTCAGATGTATATTCAGTTCTCTGTTTTCTAATTTAATTGTTAAAGTGGTTTTACTAAAGTATTTTACTGATGTGATATATTCAAGAAAGTAATATAAAATTTTAGCAATTTTGGTTTAGAATCAATATGAACAGATATTTCTGTTTATAAAGATCCTATTACCTACACAACAGATTCTTAGACTCTTTCTCTAATTAACTAACAAATCCACTTAGATAGATATTTCTCCACATATAGCCAAACAATGAAGAAAAGTGAGAAACACTGATGATTTGAACTGAGTAAAAACAGACACCCCCACACGTCTGTCATTTTGCCACACTGTGGGGGCTTGTGTGTTGGGATGAGGCTGAAAGCTATGCCACTGGTATCTCAGATACCAGCAGGGTCACACATGGTGGAAAGGTTTCAGCTGAGCTTCCAGACTAAGACAGACTGGGGAGTAGGACTTGGCAAACCATTCCTGAAACAACTAGCCATTGAGGACCCTATGGATAGCAAAGAAACACTGTCAGATATAGTGCCGGAAAAGGAGCCCCCCAGGGAGGGGGCTCATTGAGTGCCTTGGAAGGCACTCAAAAGACCACTGGGGAAGAGTTGCCTCCTCAAAGTAGAGTCTACCATGATGACAGAGATGGAAGCCCCAGGGACTTCCATCTGCTGATGTGGCACCACTCAAAATGAGGAGAAACAACTGTAAACATCTATTAATAATTGGAACATGGAATATACGTAGTATGAATCTAGGAAAATTAGAAATTGTTAAATGAGAAATGGAGCATACAAACATTGATATCCTATGCATCAGTGAGCTAAAATGGACTGGCATGGGCCATTTTGAGTCAGATAATCATATGGTATACTATGCTGGGAATGATAAACTAAAGAGAAATGGGGTTGCATTCATCATCAAAAAAGACATTTCAAGATCTGTCATGAAACACAATGTTGTCAGTGATAGAATAATATCCATATGCCTACAAGGAAGGCAAGGTAATATGACAATTATTCAAATTTATGCTCCCATCACTAAGGAAACAAATGAAGAAAGGGAAAATTTCTACCAGCTTCTGCAATCTGAAATAGATCAAACATGCAATCAAGACATACTGATAATCACTGGTGACTGGAATGCAAAGGTTGGAAACAAAGAAGAAGGCTCAATAGTTGGAAAATATGGTCTTGGTGACAGAAACGAAGCTGCAGATCACATGATAGAATTTTGTCAGACCAATGACCTTTTCATTGCAAATACATTTTTCAACAACATAAACAGAGACTGTACTCATGGACTTCACCAGATGGAACACATAGGAATCAAATTGACTACATATGTGGAAAGAGACAATGCAAAATCTCTACATTAAATGTCAAAACAAGACCAGGTGCTGACTGTGGATCAGACCATCAACTTCTCATATGCAAATTCAAACTGAAGCTGAAGAAAATTAGAACAAGTTTTCAAGAGCCAAGGTATGACCTTGAGCATATCCCACCTGAGTTCAGAGAACTCACCTCAAGAATAGGTTTAATGCATTAGATACAAGTGATAGGAGACCAGACGAGTTGTGGCATGACATAAAAGATATCATTCAAGAAGAAAGCAAAAAGTTATCAAAAAGGCAAGAAAAAAATAAAAGACCAAATTACATGTCAAAAGAGAAGCTAGACCTTGCCCTTGAATGTCCAGCAGCTAAAGTATCTAAACAGAATATTTCAAAATGCAGCTTGGAGAAGACAAAAACAAATATTATAATGACATGTGCAAAGAGCTGGAGTCAGAAAACCAAAAGGGAAGAACACGCTCTGTGTTTCTCAAACTTAAGGAAGTGAAGGAAAAATTCAAGCCTCTAGTGGCAATAGTGAAAGATTCTAGAGGGAAAATATTAAATGATGCAGGAAACATCAAAAGAAGATGGGAAGAATACACAGGGTCACTATACAAAAAAGAATTGGTAGATGACCAACCATTCCAAGAGGTTGCATATAAAAAGGAACCAATGGTATGGAAGGATGCAGTGGAAACTGCCTTGAAAGAACTGGTGAAACACAAGACTCCAGGAATTGATGGGATACCAATAGAGATGTTTCAACAAACAGATGCAGCACTAGGGGTGTTAACATGCTTATGCCAACAAATTTGGAAAGCATCCACTTGGCCAACTGACTGGAAGAGATCCATATTTGTGCATATTCACAAAAAAGGGGATCCAACTGAATGTGCAAACTATCGGACAATATCATTAATATTGCACACAAGCAAAATTCTACTAAAGATCATTCAGAAGCAACTGCAGCAGTACATAGACAGGAAATTACTGGAAAATCAAGTGGGATTCAGAAGAGGGCGGGGAACCAGGGACATCATTGCTGATGTCAGGTGGATATTAGCTGAAAGCAGAGAATATCAGAAAGATATCTATCTATGTTTTGTTGACTATGCAAAGGCATTTGATTGTGTGGATCATAACAAATTATGGATAACACTTTGGAAAATGGGAATACCAGAACACCTAACTGTGCTCATGAGAAATCTGTACGTGAACCAGGAGGCAGTTGTTTGAATAGAACAAGGAAACACTGCCTGGTTTAAAGTTGAGAAAGGTGTGCGTCAGGGCTGTATACTTTCACCCTATCTCTTCAATTTATACGCTGAGCAAATAATCCGAGAAGCTGGACTTTATGAGGAAGAATGCAGCATCAGGATTGGAGGAAGACTCATTAACAACCTGCGTTATGCAGATGACACAACTCTGCTTGCTAAAAGTGAAGAGGATTTAAAACACTTACTGATGAAGATCAAAGATCATAGCCTTCAATGTGGGTTGCGACTAAACATCAGCAAAACAAAAATCCTTATGACTGGGTCAGTACGCAACTTCACAATAAATGGAAAAAGATTGGGGTTGTCCAAGATTTTGCTTTGCTTGGCTCTATAATCAACACCCATGGAAGCAGCAGTCAATAAATCAAAAGACACATTTCTCTAGGAAAAGCTGTGGCAAAAGATCTCTTTAGAGTATTGAAAAGCAAAGATGTCACAGTAAAGAAGAAGGTGCATCTGACTCATGCCATGGTATTTTCAGTCGCATCATATGGTTGTGAATGCTAGACATTGAACAAGAGAGACAGAAAAAGAATTGATGCTTTTGAATTGTGGTGCTGGAGACGTCTATTGAATATACCATGGACTGCCAAAAGAACCAACAAATCTGTCCTAGAAGAAGTGCAACCAGAGTGCTCCTTGGAAGCAAGAATAGCCAGACTGTGTTTTACATATTTCAGACATGTAGTCAGGAGAGATCAATCCCTAGATGAAGACATCATGTTCAGGAGCGTGGCAGGTCAACACAAAAGAGGAAAACCCTCCACCAGATGGATTGACACAGTGTCTGCAACAATGGACTTAAACATAAATAAGATTGTTTGCCTTGCACAAAATCAGCAAGTGTTTCGATCTGCTGTACATAGGGCCACTCTGAGTCAGACTCAACGGTGCCTAACAACAACAACAAAAATAGACAAAATTTTGCTCTTAGAGTTATGCCAATAAAACTTGAAAGAATGCTAAATGAAGGTAAAGAATGATGTGATTTTATAAAACAATTTTGAATCTGGAGGGGAAAAAATAAATAGACAGACAAATTTGTTGTGAGTTGGGAGGCGAGGCTTGCTAGAAGATCAAATACTTAAGTGACACATTTCTATGGTTAAGCTGGCTTAAATGCAAACCCATTATAATAATATCAACTGAAAACTACATTTTGTCATTGCTCCTCATGTATAGACCAGAGTTTTACATCTAGGAAACTTCTCAGAAATTGGTCTATGAGAAAATGACTTTTCCCTCTAGGCAATTTCACTGTTATGGAATGTCATCTGATAAAATGCATTTCATGATACTTCCAAATTCTGTCCTATGATCTGCTTCTAAGATGCTTTTGCTGACTCACCTCAGGACTCCCAAAGGTGAAGATTTATGAAAAACTGCAGATATTTACACCAGACAGCTACAACACTGAATAAAAACAGTGTTGAGTAATGCCTTCTTTGATTAGTCAGTGATTTCTTTTGTTTGTTGTTGTTAGGTGCTGTTGAGTAGGGTCTGACTCATAGTGACCCTAATGTGCAACAGAAGGAAACATTCCTCGACACTGTGCCATGCCTGGCAGTATGTCAGTGCCACTCTGCTGTTCAGAGTGTTTGCAATGGCAGATTGTTTTGGGAATTGATTGCCAGGTGCTTCTCCCTTGCCTAAGGCCTGGTATTCCCAGGCGGTCTCCCATCCAAGGACTAACCAGGTCAACCTTGCTTAGCTTCCAAGATCAGACAGGATTGGATGCTATGGTGCTGTGGCTGCAGACCAGCCACTTCTACTGGCTTTTATTTAGCAAATGATCACTGTCAACTTATAAAGTCTGTTTCACTCAATAAAAGGGAAAACATAAAGGAATTGTGGAACTTTACAAGACCAGGAACATTAGTGAAGCTTTGTGGATTTGTGAAAATAACTGCTCAGCTATTTCTTCATTATTCTCTGGGTACAAGTGTGAAGACATAGGAGCCTAGCCTTACTTCAGGAAGTAACAGGTTTATATGTCCTTACTCTCTTATGGTTGGGCAGAATCACTAATTAGTCATTAGTCATAGACTAGAGACAACAAGTGCCCCTTTTGGGCCACATAATGTAAGTGAAAGGGTTGGCAAACCATAGGCCATGGGTCAAATCTGGCCCATTGGCTATTGTTATAAGTAAACTTTCACCGGAACTCAACCACACTCATTTGTTGGTGTATCATCTGTGGCACTGTTGCATTACAACTGCAGAGCTGACTAGCTGTGACAGGAACTATATAGCCTACAAGCTTGGAAATATTTACTATCTGGATCTTTGTGAAAGTGTTTGGCAATGTCTACTGTAAGAGTTGTAAGTTTGTCTCTGAGACAGTATCCAGCAAAATACAAGAGTGAGGTTGACCTCTTAGCATGGATCCTTGCAACCATAGATTGACAAGGAATGCAAGGCAGAAACAAACCTTTGCTGTTTTAAGATATTGAGATTTGCACTTTGTTAATCATGGCATCCTATCCTACCCTACCCAGATGGATGCAATACCTATGTTACATTCAAATGTGTCTTTTTTTCTGGACATATATACTATATCCTGCTTTAGGAAAGAGAACAAAGAGCATAAGGGAACTCTTTCTTTGTTCTCAGGAGACATAAGTTGATGACAGAATGCATTTGAGTTCTTAACCAACATTTGGACTAGAATTTCTCCCAATATTTGCATTATGTAATATCTGAGAAGTAGGCTTTTCTGTTAAAGCTCTTTGAAAAAAACTATTTCTATAGATTTCTGCAAAATTGCCCTTTTCACCATTGTCCTATAATGATGTAATTTCCTCAATATAGTATACACAAGAAAATCATTGAGGTAATTAAAGGAAGATGTTTCCATATGCCCAGAATTGGCTGCCAAAGTCTTTCAGAATGGGTTCTCACATTTGGGCATTGACAGCTTTAACATGGGTGAAAACATGCACACAGCTGGCTGTAATTGATCCTTTTGCCATGTACAGATCTTGCCCTTTGGAGGAAAAAAGAAACAGGGTCTCTCTCGTGGCAGAAAACCCAATAGTCCTTCAGCTTCGTAGAAGGGAAGCTGAGTGAACAGGCTGCTGCTGCTGCTGCTGCTGCTATTATAAAATAGAGGGATGGAGACCGTGAGAGCTTCAAGCTTTGTGTTCCCTCTATCGAACATAGATGGCAGAACCAGGAGAATCTTGCTAAGAGAAGTGCTTTGGTCTGATGGACACAGACAACTTTGAAGTGTGAATTCCTATTCAGTTTCTTTCTATTCTTTGTTGTCTTCAATAACTGACAGTATTGTTGTTGTTGTTGTTAGTGCTGATTGACCCTATGTACAATAGAAATAAACACTCTCCAACATTGTATGAGGCACACAATCTTTTTTATGTTCAGGCCAATTGCTGCAGCCACTGTCTCAATCCATGTAGTTAAGGGTCTTCCATTTTTTCATTGACCCACCACTCTCCCAAACATGATGTCCTTCTCCAGGGATTGGTACCTCCTGATAACATGTCCAAAATATGTAAGATGCAGTCTAGCCATCCTTGCTTCCAAGGAGCACTCTGGTTGTACTTCTTCTACAACGGATCTGTTGGTTCTTTTGGAAGTCCATGGTATATTCAATATTCACCTCCCGCACCATAATTCAAAAGCATCAATCTTCTGTCTTCTTTTTCAACATCCAGTTTTCACAAGCATATGGCATATAGAGATATTTCTCTAACACAAGTGATGTATTTAGATATTTATCTAACACAATGAGATTGCACGAAAGTTAATTGCACTGAAGTCTGGGAGACATAGCAGAGGAAAGTGTATTGACAGACAAAGCAGTCAACTCAGCAAATAGTTGTTGTTGTTGTTAGGTGCCGTCGAGTCGGTATCCGACTCATAGCGACCCTCATAGGGTTTTCAATGGCAGACTGTTTTCGGGATTGCCTTGGGAGTGGATTGCCAGGTCCTTCTCCCATTTTTGCGGCGCTGGGAATTGAACTCGGGACCTCAGAGACTGCAGCGCAGCGCTCTACCAACTGAGCTAAATCCCAGCCCCAGCAAATAGTAAGGGTAATAAATTGGAGTCAGAATGGAGAGTGGGTGAGAAAGATGTTGAGATCAACCAGACAACCAGACACTGTTTTGTCACTTTGACAATCAGTTGTTAGCATTCTTATAAATCAATTTGTTAGAATTCTTACAAATAGGATGGCAGGCCAGAGGATCCCAAGTAAGTCACTTCCAAGTCATCTTCTATTTCAATGACTCCTCCTGAAACCTGGTGCACCATAATTGAGCAAGATAAGTTTTAAAGATAATTTGGAATTCAACTTTGAGCAAACCCCCACATAGCTAGATTACTGAGATGCACAACTGGCACAGAATATCCCGAGACAGAAAATCTTATTTGGAACAAAAAATTTAGACAAACTATGAATCAAAGTGGTAGCTAGAGCTATAAGAACAAGAAGATACAAAAGGCACATCTACACAAAAGCATACCCAGTCAGACAATGAATATAACATACAGATTTCAGGTGTAGAAGAATTTTTTTTGCAGTACTGGGGGACTAACCCCAGGGTTTCATGCATACTTTGCAAGCACTCTACCACTGAGCTGTACCCCCAGCCCCTTTCTATTTTTCTGTCTTGAAACATGATCTTACTACATTACACATACTGCCTCTGGGCTCAAACTTGTAATCGTTTTGTCTCAGCCTCCTGAGTTGCTGGGATTATAGGCCTGTGCTGTAGCACCCAGCTTAGAATATTTTGTTAATCAATATTTTAGTTATACTTAACCACATATAAGAGTAAAAAATATAAGCAATTGTATAATCTGGTCTGCATATTGTTGCTGTTAGGTGCTGTCCAGTCAATATCCGACTCATAGGGACCCTACATACAACAGGCAAAACACGGTTGTCCGTGCTTCTCTGCTATTCATAGGGTTTTTCAATGGCAGATTATTTTTTGAGAGTGGGCTGCGAGGTCCTTCTTTAAGCGTACAGCACCTGGTGTTCCCATCCAAATACTAATCAGACCTGACCTACTTAGCTTCAGAGATCTGACAGGATCAGACACCACAGTGCCACTGCTGTAGGCAGTCTGCATATAGGGATACTTAAAATGATCTCTCCAATTTGAATGAAATCAGGTATGGACTAAGGAAATCGATAGTCATTGTAAGATTTATCTTATTGACAGATTTTTAGAAATTGTGGCGGTAGACTGGGTGCTAAAGAAGGAAAGAAACAATATAATTTTCTAATTCCTCCCTGACATTAAAGCATTGCTTTAATACTATTTATTAGGCACTTAGCATTATTCTGTTAGTAAACTTGACTTTGGGTATATGATGGTCAAAAATAAAAGGAGAGACATAGTGCTTACCCTCAGGAAGCTTACTTAGAGTCATGGCTCTAGAAACAAATGTGTCTTCATTTTCAGAGACATGCAGTTCATGAGCATTGTGAGCACAGACATCAGCCTTGTCTGTCTTTATACATTTCCCTCCTCTACTGTACACTTATCCCAGGACCTGATATGCAGAGCAAGAGGGAAGAAACATCAAAATTTCCTGAGTGTGTACTATGTGTTGTGAGAAGCATCCAAAAATATGTTGTATTTTATTTATTTATCACAATAAACGGATATATATAATATATGATTATATATGATTATATATATGATTATATATGGAATATATGCCTGCAGCTGTAGCCCTGTGGCATCCGATCCCATCAGATCTCAGAAGCTAAGCAGGGTCAGGCCTGGTTAGTACCTGGATGGGAGACCGCCTGGGAACACCAGAAGCTATAGGCTTGGGAGAAGGACCTGGCAAACCCCTCCCAAAAAGCAATCTGCCATTGAAAACCCTATGAGCAGCAGAGAAGCACTGACAATAGTGTTTCCCCTGTTGTACAGAGGGTCGCTATGAGTCGGATACCGACTCGACGGCACCTAACAACAACAACAACATATGGAATATATATATATATATATATATATATATATATATATATATATTTGCTTCCATTTTCTAACAAGAACACTGGACTTGCAAGAGTCGAAGATGTCAGAGGCAGATGTTAGAAGCTGGCTAGGACCCTGAGTCACACTAGGACAGCAGTCAAAGGAGATTCTCAACCTTCTTTAGGCTGAGATGTAATTGAAACAAAGTCTTTTGTTAAACAACTGAAATGTAGGGATTGTTAACTGGATTTGATAACTCTGCCTCACATATTATCTGTGTTTTCCATAAGTAAATGAAGTAAAATTTCAAAAGTGGGTAAATGTAGAAAGGTTAAGATACCCTTTAATTTAGAAGCAATTTTAAGAGGAAAAGTCAGGTGCACTGATTTCTGATATAGGCTACATCTACTATTTGAGGAGGCTCCAAGGGGAGCTATAGGGCATGGCCATTCTTACTCTGTATTCCTGGAAGTTCATTTAAAAGTGGCTATAGATGAGCTTTGCCCTCCTAGGCATTCTCCACTTGGTGCCTACCTCAAAAGTAACTTGTGAGCCCTTAGAGAATGCTAAGGATGCAGAGCCTCACTAAAGTCTGGAATAGAAGACCTTAAGAAGTATACTGCTCATCACGAAACAAAGTCAGAAGCAGCAAGCAGGTGTTTGGAACTTTAAAAGAAGTTTGGCAAAAGGAAAGGAGCATATTTATAATTCCTAAGGGCCAGCTCATGTGCTTTCTGTTGGACTTGATCTGTGTCAAAGGCCAATTTCTGCTCATTATAATCTACTGAATTAGTTACATGAATATGATGTATAGAGAAATTCACATACAGAGTCAAACACAAAATTGGACCATATCCATTATTGGAGAGTTTATCATTTTGCCAATTACCAAATTCTTTTTGCTTGGACCCAGGGCTGATTTTCCCTGAAATATAGGGTTTTCCAGATAAAACCAGCCACTGGTCTTTTAAGAACAATTTTTCAGGTTAATAAGATCTACTTTCTGGGAAGATACTGTACCCCATGATACAGCTGGTCAATTCTTTGGTGCCATTCAAATTGTTAGTAGTAAGAGCGAGAGAATTCCTTCCTGTCCTCTGAGGCGATCATTTTATACCCCAAAGCTTCAACCTCATTATTCTTAACATTGGGCATAATTACAATGTTGTTATTGGTCATAAAACTAATCAGATTTTCCTGTCTTTTCCTCTTCAGTATTTGACTTTCTGGCCTTCCTCAGCAGAAAAATCTATAGGTTGATTATACTCTGAATACAGAAGTATTTCCTTTTCTTTGTTTAAATTTTTTCACTGTAAATTTCATTAAGAGAATACTTGTCCTTATATTATGAAATACAGTAAAGAGAAGTTTTTACTATGATGAAATCTGAAAATTTTACTCTTATCTCCTAATATTTCTCTAAACCTCTTCACCATTCACTTTTATTGCCTCACCATCCAGTAGCCCTACCTTCATTTATACACAATTCAACATGCACAATTCAACTCATAACCAATGACCCTCTGCTAGTTTCTCCTTGTGCTTCATTTTATTATTTGCCAAAGCAACTTCTTTGTTGTAGTTATCAAGGCCTGGTTCCTTTCTGTAGCACTGGCTGCCAAAGTATTGTCTTAGCAAACATTACCAAGGCATGCTAGGACCTGGCAGGGAAAGTGGTAAAAGGTAAACTCTGGCAGGTGAAATGGTGGCGAAGCACATGGAAGTATAGCAATGCTATGATTTCAGATTCTGACTTGCCACTGAACATTTGAGTGTTTATGATTATTCAACCATTATGAGCTTCAGGTTAGTCATCTGTAAAATAAAAACAAAGGTATTATCATATATTCTCTAATCTAATCCTCACCCTCTCCACAGTTTTGTTGTTGTTGTAGTTAGGTGCCTTCAAGTCAGTATCTGACTCATAGTGACCCTCATAGGGTTTTCAATGGTGCTGTTTCAGGATTGCCTTGGGAGTGGATTGCCAGGCCCGTCTCCCATTTTGTGGTGCTGGGAATTGAACTAGAGACCTCAGAGACTGCAGTGCAGCTCTCTACCAAGTGAGCTAAATCCCAGTCCCTCCACAGATTTAGAGGGCTATAAAATCATATGAGGATTGGAATCACATGCAGATTAGATTTGAGGATATACAGTATACATCATGTAGTTATGAATATATGTTGTTGTTGTTAGGTTCCAGAGTCAGTGTCAGACTCATAGCGACCCTCATAGGGTTTTCAATGGCTGATTGTTCCGGGATTGCCTTGGGAGTGGATTGCCAGGTCCTTCTCCCATTTTTGTGGTGCTGGGAATCAAACTCAGGGCCTCAGAGACTGTAGCACAGTGCTCTACCAACTGAGCTAAATCCCAGCCCTTATGAACATATAATATGAATTAAAGCTATTAGTTAAGAGATTAGAGCTGTGAGTGTAATTCAGTGGTAAGAGTACTGGCCTACTACATGCAAGGCCCTGGCTATTAGAAGGCACCAGGAGTCCAGTGGTATGAGAAACTATGGCAGAACCTGACCTAAACTTACTGTGAAGAAATTGCAGCTGCACTTCCCACACACACATTTTGCTTGATAACATTATGTGAAACGTTGGATATTGCTGCATCACCTAGAGCTTCACTCCCCAACTCCACATCTGATACTTTCTAAGTTTCTAAAAAGATGTTCCTAACATTCTTCTTTTTTTTTTTCTTTTTTTGCTGATTACTGCCTCATAGAAGTCATTCCATAATTTGCTCTACAGTTAATAATGTTGCCATTGGTAGGTGGCAGGCTTGGCTAACAACACATAAATCTTACCTAACCTGAATGTAGAATGAATGTAGAATGGCACTGGTAATTCAGGAGAGAAAATTCTTGGGACATTGACTCACTCATCCTCTCCTTGTTAAAAAAAAAAAAAAGATTGCCTTCCTGATATATATGTGTGTGTGTGTGTGTGTGTGTGTGTGTGTATTATGTGTGTATGTATGTATGTGTGTATGTGTGTGTGTGTGTGTGTGTGTATATATATATATATATATATATATATATATATAAAACGTGTATATATGTATATATGTATAATATATATGTTGTTTTTAGGTGCCATCGAGCCAGGTCTGGCTCATAGCGACCCTGTGTACAAGAGATGAAACAACACCTGATATTGTGCCATGTCTGGCACTACTGTCAATGCTTTTCTGCCATTCATAGGGTTTTCAATGGCTGATTCTTTTTTGGAAGTGGCCTGCCAGGTCCTGCTCTCAAGCCTATAATAACAAGTATTTCCAGGTGGTCTCCCTCCAAGTATTAACCAGGTCCAACCCTGCTTAACTTCTGAGATATATATGTGCTGGGATTTAGCATATATATATATATATATATATATATGCACATACATACATGCCTGCAGTGGTAGCCCTGTGGCATCAGATCCCGTCAGATCTCGGAAGCTAAGCAGGGTCAGACCTGGTTAGTACCTGGATGGGAGACCACCTGGGAACACCAGAAGCTGTAGGCTTGGGAGAAGGACCTGGCAACCCCCTCCCAAAAATCAATCTGCCATTGAAAACCCTATGAACAGCAGAGAAGCACTGAAAATAGTGTTTCCCCTGTTGTACAGA
>VMDO01006321.1:0-35929 GCA_007922755.1 Pedetes capensis
TGTTGACTTTTCCTTATTATTTATTTATTTATTTATTTTTGTGGTATTGGGGGTTGAACTCAGGGCCTCGCGCCTGCATGCTTTGCAAGTGCTGGACCACTGAGCTGCACCCTCAGCCCTTTTTTTTTTTTTTTTTTCTTTTACTTTTTGAGACAGGGTCTCGCTAAATTAAGCAGACCACCTCTGGTCTCGAACTTGTGATCCTCCTGCCTCCACCTCCCGAGCCGCTGGGATTACAGGCTTGCGCCCCCCCCCCCCCCCCCCCCCCCCCCCCCCCCCCCCCCCCCCCCCCCCCCCCCCCGCCCGCAAGGGGAAGTAATTACATTAAATTGAATGCTGCATCACCTTTTTTATGCTTATGTTTTCATCGGAATAAATAATCCAAACCACATAAACACATTGATTTCCATTGAGTTTGTTTGTTTTTGTTGTTGTTTGAGATAGGATGTCCTTATGTAGCCCAGGCTGGCCTCGAAGTCAAAATCCTCTTGCCTTTGCCTTCCTCTTCCCAGTGCTGGGATTACCTCTGTTCACCATCACATCTGGCTTTGATTTACATTGAGTTTAGATTGTCTTTGTTGTCATTAATTTGGAAAACATGATTTCCCAGCTTTTAAAAAAAGCAACATGTTGTTGATGTTCACTAATAGCAAGTACAAATTTTCTTTCTTCTTAAAAATCTAACATTACTAATTATGTGTCCAAATTGTCTGCCTGTTCCTGTATTTCTTCAGTCCCATAACTATAATATTAGCTTCTTGAAGACAGTAACTATGACTTAAGTCTTTTTGCACTGTAGGACTTAATACATCATACACATGATGAAATCAGTAGGTCTTTGAGTTGTTGTTAGGTGCCGTCAAGTTGGTATCCGACTCATAGCGACCCTCATAGGGTTTTCAATGGCTGACTGTTTCGGGATTGCCTTGGGAATGGATTGCCAGGTCCTTCTCCCATTTTTGTGGTGCTGGGAATCGAACTCAGGACCTCAGAGACTGCAGCGCAGCGCTCTACCAACTGAGCTAAATCCCAGCCCAGGTCTGTATGTTAATGATTATAACTTCTAGTTTGTGATGTGTGTAGTGTAATGGTATTTACAGTCATTCCAACTCAAAGCAGCCCTCATAGGGTTTTCAATGGCTGATTGATTTTACCTGAGTAAAGCAAGTAGACCTATTTAATGTGATTTAAAAATATTCTTTGGGCTTGGGTTTAGCTCAGTTGTTAGAGTACTGTTCCATGCTTTTTGAGGACCCAGGTTCAATCCCCAGCACCACAAAAGTGGGAGAAGAACGTGGCAGCCCACTCCCAAAACAATCCTGAAACAATCAGCCATTGAAAACCCTATGAGGGTCACTATGAGTCTAAGATGCCTCCATATCACCTAACAACAAAAATATCCTCTGGGGTGTAGCTCAGTAGTGGAATTGGTGCCTAACATGAGCCAGGCCTTGGGTCCTAGCCCCAGCACTAACTAAGTATTCTTTAGTGTACATTTTGGCAGAAATTTCATGCATACATTGCTGGGCATGATGGCACACACCTGTAATCCCAGCACTCTGGAAGCTGAGGCAGAAGGATCAACATGAGTTCAAGGCCAGCCGGCTTGAACTACACACACCCACCCACACATACACACACAAAGGCATTCATACATGCTGCAGCATTTTCTTAATGTGTTAGGCCTTCAAAGTTTTCCGGTTGCATTACACATATAATTTTAGTTAAAAACTTTACTAGGCATCACTGTTTTTGCCTTTTTCTCTAACATGCATGCTTCATTGTCATTACTGTTGAAGAGATATACAAACAAAAACAAACACAACTATAGTAATATGTAGACATATAGACTGCCTCTGTGTGAAAAGGTATAACTGAAATTCTTTCTAGCCATTTCCTTTGCATGTAGTATAAGAGAAAAGACTAACATTTTCTAGGTAGTCCCAATCTCTGCAGGAATCTAGGATGTAAATTCAAATTAAACAATTCAGATCTTTGTAGAAGGAACTTTAAGTGAAAGGAAATAATGTCATTTAAGAACGAGTGTGCTGGCCAGCCACAGTGGCTCACACCTGTAATCCCAGCAAATGGGAGGTGGAGGCAGGAGGATGTCAAGTTCAAGACTAGAAATCACCTTGCATAATTTATCAAGACCTTGACTCAAAAATTAAAAAATGGTTTAGGGGTGCAACGCAGTGCTAGAGCACTTGGCAAAGTATGTGCAGGGCCCTGGGTTCAACCGCCAAGTACCACAAGCAAAAACAAAACAAAACAAAAAACCGTGTGCAGCCCAGTAAGGTGGTACACACCTGTAATCCCAGCCACTCAGGAGGCAGAAGCAGGTGGATCTCCAGTTCGAGGCCAGAGGCAGCTTGCATAATTTAGCAAGACCCTGACTCAAAATAAAAAATAAAAATGGGCTGGAGGTGCAGGCCGGTGGGAAAGCACTTGCAAAAGTATGTGAGAGCCCCTGGGTTCACCTCCCAAGTAGTGGGAAAACAAACAAACAAAAAACAAACAAACAAACAAAAAACAGTGGGCAGTTTGGTGCTGTGATGCAGGCCTGTAATCCCAGCGACTCCGGAGGTTAAGGCAGGAGGATAGCAAGTTCAGTGCTACAGGCAGCCTGTGTAATTTAATGAGACTTGTCTCAAAATAGAAAAGGGGCTGGAGGTGCAACTTAGTGGTAGAGCACTTGCCTAGCATGCTGGAGACCCTTGGTCTGGACTCCTACTAGTACTGTGGTTATGGGGAAGGTAGGGAGTGCCAGAGGTGAGAGGGAGGCAAAGAACTCATGTGTATTGAGATGGGGCCTAATAACAACCAAGGAATAGCCTGAGTCTTGTTGATTTTTTTGCTTGCAATTTAGTTGTAATTTTATACTCTAGGGTTAAAATAAAACCATAGGTAATTGCTAATGCATGTCCTATTACTATAATATCACAACCTATTGCCCAATCTCTCTCTTTCTCTCTCTCTCTTCCTCTCTCGCTCTCCCTTCTTCCCTCCCCCCCTTTTCTCTTTTTCTTTCATTTCTTGCTTCCTGTCTTCCTTCCTTCATTCATTTGCTCCTTCCTTCCTTCCTTCTTTTTTTTTTTTTTTTTTTTTTTTTTTTTTTTTTTTTTTTTTTTTTTGTAGTACTGAGAGTTGAACCCAGGGCCTCGCGCTTGCATGCTCTGCAAGTGCTGGACCACTGAGCTGCCACCTCCAGTCCATTTTTTTACTTTTTGAGACAGGGTCTTGCTAAATTACACAGACTGCCTCTAGTCTCGAACTTGTGATCCTCCTGCCTCCACCTCCTGAGCCGCTGGGATTTCAAGAGTGCACCATTGTACCCGGCTCCTTCTGTCTTTTTGAGTCAGGGTCTAGCCATGTAGTCCAGGCTTGAGATCCTCTTGTCTCTGCTTTCCCAGTGCTGGGATTACAGGTGTGTATCATCAGGCCGAGGTCCCATCTTTTAATTCTGTAATGCAATGTATTTGTCCGTTCTGTTAAAGTACTGAGTAGTCTTTCTGTTGTCATTGTCGTTGCAGTTCTGAGGGGGTTAAACCCAGAGCCTCAGGCATCCTAGGCAAGTGCTGTACCACTGAGCTTCACCCATAGTTGTTTTTTGTTTTGTTTTGTTTTGTTTAAATTCAAGCATAATCTATTGGAGGGAGTCAATAATGCATTTACACTTCCAGGTTGCTTTTCAAGTGAACAATTAACAGAATACTTCCCACAGCAAGTTCATATGATCTTGTTTCACGCATGCTGTGCAGAGAGAAAAAATCACTCTGTAGGAGTATTGTCTCCCACCTGTCTGTCAGCTTGTCCTGCTGTGGGGGCTTGCTTGTTGCTGTGATACTGAAAGCTATGACCCCTGATCTCAGACACCAGCAAAGCCACCCTGGGTGGACAGGTTTCAGTTGAGCTTCCAGACCCAAACAAACTATGGAGAAGGCCCTGGCAGCCCACTCCCAAAACAACCATTGAAAACCCTATGACTAACAGAGAAGCACTGTCAAATATAGTGCCATAAAAATGAGCCTTCCACTTTGGAAGGCATTCAAAAGATGACCAGGGAAGAGTTGCCTCCTCAAAGTAGAGTTGACCTTACTGATGGGAACGGATTAAAGGCCCTGTGACATCCTTTTGCTAATGTTGCACAACTCAAAATGAGAGGAAATATAGTGACCACAATAATGGCTCAAACATAAACAGATCATGTGCATGGTACAGTGTTGGGTAGTGTTTTGTTCTGTTGTAGGTAGGATTGCTGAGTTGAATCCTACTTGAAGGCACTAAACAACAACAACAAAGGTGTAATTAGATGATATGCATAAGGATAGAAAATAATTATGTCCTCCTTATCTTAAAATTATGCTCCTGTGGGCAGATTTATTTTTTAGGAGTTCTGTGAGTATATTTCTTTCTTTTAAAATGTGTGTGTATAGACAATTCACCCAGTTTTTCTTTGGTTTCACATGATCCTAAAAACATAAATTTTTATGTAAATAGTCTTATGTAAATAAATTTTATGTAAATAAATTGCCTGTAAATAAATTGTCTTAGTTTCCTTTCTCCCATTCCAGAGAATTGTTTTTACTGTGAATGCTTAAAGAGAGTTGGAGCTTGGAGTATTACAGTTCTTGGGTTCTCTTTATTTTGATTGGCATCAAAATAAAGTTGGTTTTAGGTTTCACTTTGAGGATTGTATCATAATAGGTTTAATCCTTACGGTAACTGTTGCAGATATATTGTACTTCTGTGCCGTCGCTGGATTTTGTAAGCAGGACGATCTGGCTAGTTCAACATCTTAGCACCCACATTTCAGGTACCCGTGGAAAGCGTCCTGGCGCCTCCCACCCGACGGGTACGAGGTCCAGCCTTTTTGGTTGATGGACCGGCCAGCGACGCTTTAAGGCTCGCTGCTGTCAGTGCTGGACTCTGGCGATTGGCTTGGGGTAAAGGCGCGGAGCCAATGGCAGCCACATTTCGCGAGAACTGGGGAGCGCGCGGGAAAGAGACTAATATAAACCGAGGCGGGAGAGGCATTTCTGGGTTCTTGCGCAGTGGGACACCCTCAGCCGAGACGCCGTGCGCGCCTCCGTGTCCTCCCGTTTGAACATGGTGCGGACCAAAGCAGACAGTGTCCCGGGCACCTACAGAAAAGGTGAAGCGGTGGGGCGCGGTAGAGGAGGTTGGGCGAGGGCCTGTCCCGGGGTGGGGATGCTGTGGCACCCCGATCCGCCCTGGGGGTCAACCTCCTCCAGCCAGCGGGAAGCTGCCGCCTGGCCCTGCCCTTGAGGGAGAAGCTGCGAGGACGAGGAAAGGTCATCCTGCTGTTGTGGATTGGCGGGGCTCCCCCTGCACCCCGCACCCCCGCTACTGGGTCTAGATTCAGTTTCGGAGCCTTTCTGCCCCTTCTCTCTCTCTTTTTTTTTTTTTTTTTGGCGGTACTGGGGGTTGAACCCAGGGCCTCGCAAGTGTGGGGCCACTGAGCTGCGCCCCAGCCCTTTTTTTTTTTTTTTTTTTCACTTTTTGAGACAGGGTCTTGCTAAGCGACTGCCTCTGGTCTCGAACTTGCGATCTTCCACCTCCGCCTCCTGAGCCGATGGGATGACAGGCGTGCGCCACCGCGCCCTGCTCCCCTGCCCCTTCTTAATGCCTCCCTTTGCCTCTTTGCAGCGGTAGTTTCTCGCGCTCCCAGGAAGGTGCTTGGCTCCTCCGCCTCTGCTGTTAATTCTGTGTCGCTTTCATCAAGGAAAGGTAAGAAGCGCTCTGAAAGCTCCTGGAACTCTGCTAAAAGAGGATCGGGCCTGGTGCCACAATCCTGACCTGCCAGTCTCCAACCCACTATGCATTTAATTAATTAATTAATTAATTAATTTTAAAATTATTATTGTTGTTATTATTTTGTTGTTGTGTTAGGGATTGAACCCAGGGCTTCCATATGCTGCCAGTGAGCCACATCTCCAGACCTATTCTCAGTTATTCTTCTGGAATTTATTTTACTTGAGATCCTTACCCTGAATCATCTTCCTTTCTCTCTGAGGCGATCTTGCTTTTTAGCTGGCTTGGGGCTGGAGGCGGAAGTCTCATGGAAGAGAATATCAAGCCTTGGAGTGGGGACCCACAGAGTTCACTTTCAAACCTATTTTCTCTTTCATCTTAGTGTTTTTATGTTTAGTATCGACTGTGGGCATTTTCTTGTTAGAGGCTATTTAAGCGCCTCCTCACTAGATTTAGGATGGCTGACAGTGCTAACTACATTGATTTCTTGGGGGGTGGGTGGCAGTGGTACCAGGGATTAAACCTCAGGCCTTGCACATGCTGGGCAAGCACTCCCCCACTGAGGTACATCCCTAGCCCGCATTGTCTTAGTATAGGCCATGTAGGTGTTCTTCTGCTTTTGTTTCTGCATGGTTTTCCTTCCTTTTTCCTTCCTTCCATCCTTCCTTCCTTCCCCTATTTGAGTATTATATCTACGTGTGTTTTGTAACTTTGCGGTTCCTGATTCTTTTGGCAGAGTAGGAGAGATACCAGATAAAGGAAATAGCTTTGCACTGCTCTTTCTGCCTGTGAAGAAGATGAGAAAATGTCCCACCATCTGGTGCTACATTCCTTTCAGAAGGAAATTAAACAGGCAGGAAGATTCATTCTACAATTTAATTGAGAACATGAAGTGCATCACTGCTCAGGACTTTTTTTTTTTTTTTTAATGTAATCATTAGTTTAGGGATGGTCTCACTATGTAACCAAGCTGTCCTTGAACTTACTATGTAGCTCATGCTGGCTTCAAACTTGAGATCCTCTTGCCTCAGCCTCCCAATCACACAGAGCTAGCTTTAAATCTTGTGCTCCTAGCTGGATGTGGTGGCCAGGTCTGCAGTCCTAGCTACTTGGGAGGTGGAGGCAGGGGGATGCTTAAGCCCAGGACTTTCAGGCCAGTTTGAGATTGAAGCACTGATCCATACCTCCAGCCAATTTTTTACTTTATATTTTGAGAAAGGGCCTCACTAAGTTACACAGGCTGCCTCTGCCCTCTTACTTGGAATCCTCCTGCCTCTGTCTCCTGAGTCGCTGGGGTTAAAGGCGTGTGCCACTGCCCTGGCACCAAAGCATAACTTTTTACTTACTTTTTAATTTAATTTTATTTTGTTTATTTGTTTTTCTGAGGCAGAGTCTTGCTGTTGTAATCCAAGGCTGGCCTCCAACTCTAGATACTGCTGCCTCAGCTTCAGCAGTGCTGGGATTACAGGCCTGTGCCACCACACCTGACTGGATCACTTTTCTTTTTCTTTTCTTTTTCTTTTCTTTTCTTTTTTTTTTTTTGAGACAGGGTCTCATAACTCAGGCTGGTCTGGAATTCACTATGTAGCCCAGGTTGTCCTCAAACCTTCAATCTGCCTGCCTCAGCCTGTTTAGTGATAGAATTATAGGCCAAGTGGCCTATAATTGGCCACTTGGCCTATAATTGGCTGGATCACTATTTTTTAAAGGTAATTTTTAATTTTAGAAAAGCACAAACAATATAACTTCAGACAATAAATATGGAAAAAATTTTATAAGCTTTTTCCACAGGTAGAGTTTGGGACAAATGTTTTACTTATTTATTATTATTATAGTACTGATGAGGGGCTGAACCCAGGGCTTCACACATACTTTGCAAGTGCTCTACCACTGGGCTGTACCCCTAGCCCATTTTTTATTTTTTATGTTCAGTCAGGTTTCGCTAAATTACTCAGGCTGCCTCTGGCCTTGAACTTGCAATCCTCCTGCCTGTGCCTTCCAAATCACTTGGAATACAGGTGTGAGCCACTGTGCCCAGCTTTAGGACAAATGTTTTAGCTCAAAACAAAAGATATATGTGGTAACAATAATTTTCTCCTGTTGGTCTTGTGAGCATTACTTTATAAAGGGGCAAGAATTATGTTCTTGAATTTTCCTATATTAATTGGACTTCCCTAATGAACTGGAAAGAAACCAAGTACTTTTGAAAATCGGAATCCAAGCTGGGTATGGTGGCCATTGCTGTAATCCTAGCACTTATGAGGCTGAAGAAGGAGAATCAAGAGTTCGAGGCTAGCCTGGGCTACATGGTCATACCTTGTCTCAAAAAACAGTAAGAAAAACAAACCGCAAAAACCCAATAAACAGAAAAGAAAGAAAGAAAAGTGAAATCTACTTTTGTGCAAGCTTCTACATTGCCTCTTAATGTGCTTTAACTAAATGATTTTAGTAAGTAAAATTTGGGCAGTGTTTTCTACATACTACTACCTTACCTGCAGCTGTAGCACTGTGGTGTCCCATCCCCTCAGATCTCAGAAGCTAAGCAGAGTGGGGCCTCATTAGTATTTGGATGGGAGAACACCTGGGAACATCAGATTCTGTAGGCTTGGGAGAAGGACCCAGCAACCCACTCCCGAAAAACAATCAGCCATTGAAAACCCTATGAATAGAAGCACTAACAATACTGTTTTGCCTGTTGAATGTAGGCTTGCTATGAGGTGGACACTGACTCGACAGCATCTAACAACAACAACAACTGCCTTATTTTTGGAAAAAGGGTAGCAGATTTTAGTAGTGAAGTATATAAGACTATTTGAATAACTCTGCTTGTGGACAAAATATGAAGAACATTTTCTAGTTGTAAAAATTCTGTTAGTGCCATTTTCCTTGTGTAACTATCAGCCTGAGTTTATTGACTGACTACAGTTTTATTGTGTCATATTTTCTTATTATTTTTAAATGAATGAATGGATGTTAAAGAAAGTATTAATTTCTTTAGGGAATGGCAATTATGTCCTTAGTTCTTACTTAGTCCTCTTTATACTTTACAGCTGAAAATAAGTATGCAGGAGGGAATCCAGTTTGTGTACGCCCAACTCCCAAATGGCAAAAAGGAATTGGAGAATTCTTCAGACTGTCCCCGAAGGATTCTGAAAAAGAGAATCAGACTCCTGAAGAGGCAGGAAGCAGTGGCTTAGGAAAAGCAAAGAGAAAGTAAGTTTTTGTATTATGGAGTATAAAGAAAATATCCTCTTAAAAATAAAGGACAAGCTGGTCTTGGTGGCTGACATCTGTAATCCCAGACTCAAAAGGCAGAGGCAGGAAGATAGCAGGTTTGAGGCTAGAGACACCTGTGTAACTTAGTGAGATTGTGTCTCAAAAAGTAAAAGATGGGCTGTGGGTGCAGCTCACTGGTAGGACAGTTACAAAGTACATGTGAAGCCCTGGGTTCAGGCACTTAGTATCAAAAAGGAAAGGAAAGGAGAAGAGAAGAGAGGAGAGGAGAGAGGAGGGTAAGGGAAAGGAAGGGAGGGGAGGAAAGGACGGGAGAGGAGAGACAAGTGAGACATTGAGTAACTTTAAAGTTTTTCTTCATTCCAATAAGAAAATACAAACCACAGGTTTTTAAAACTTGAAGTAATTTCTTGTCATTCCCAAATTTCAACATCTCTAAAATGTATTATCTATACTCATTGTAAAGAGAATCAGTCCCTACTCACATGGTAAGTACTACATTATTAGCTATGAATTTAACTGCCTTTATTTATTTGTGTGTGTGTGTGTGTGTGTGTGGTACTGGGGATCAAACACAGGGCCTTGAGAATGCTAGGCAAGCACCCTACCATTTACGTACATCTCGAGGCCCTGCCTTTAATTTTTACTGCCTTTTTTCAAAAGCCAATTTCCATGTTGGTTTATCTGGCCTAAATTCTAGTAAGCACCTCAAAATACTACTGTTTAGGGACTGAGAGTGTACTTAGTGGTATGGCCCAGATTTAGCATGCAAGAGACCCTGGATTCAATCTCTAGCACCAAAACAAGCAAGAATACAACTTGTTTAACTTCCACAAGAAATATATAACCAATGCAGAAAAATTGTTGTGAAGTGCCCCCGAGTCGGGATCTGACTTATAGCCACCCTGTGTACAACAGAACAAAACACTACCTAAAACTGTACCATGCCCATGATCTTTTTATGTTTGAGCCATTGTCGCAGTCACTATGTTTCTTCTCATTTTGAGTTGTGCAACATTAGCAAAAGGATGTCACAGGGACTTTAATCCATTCCCATCATTAAGGTCAACTCTACTTTGAGGAGGCAACTCTTCCCCAGTCTTTCTTCAATGCCTTCCAGCCTTGGAGGCTCATTCTCCAGCACTATATTTGACAGTGCTTCTCTGCTATTCATAGGGTTTTCAATGGCTAATTGTTTTGGGAGTGGGGTGCTGGGTCCTTCTCTCTAGTCTTTCTTAGTCTGGAAGCTCAGCTGAAACCTGTCCACCCTGGGTGGCCCTAATTATATCTGAGATACTGGTGTCATCATTTTCAGTATCACAGCAACAGTCAACCTCTCACATCATGACAAGCTGACAGACAACGTGGGGCCAGAAAAACTGGAAAATATAAAAACCTCATCAGTATAAACAACACACACTATCACGATAGTGTATTTTCTTTACATCTTCTCTATAAGTACTTAAGAATATTTCAGAACAAAACAAAGTGGGGAGAAAACAATATATACACACAGCTCAGTGTGCAAACTTTTGTTCTTTTTCCTGTTTTTTTTTTTTTATTTCTGAGACAAGGTCTCACTGTGTGGCCAAAGCTGTCCTGGAACGATGTGGTCTAGGCTGGTCTCAAATTTGAGATCTTCCTGTTTCCACCTCCTGAGTGCTGGGATTACAGGCTTTTGCCACCATACCCAACCTAGTGTGCAACGTTTCTCTCCCAGTACAAGGGGTTGAACCCAGGACTTTGCTCATACTAGATAAGCAGCGCTCCACCACTGAGCTGTACGCCAAGCCCCTCAGCCTTTTTTTTCTAGGATAGGGTCTTGCCAAGTTGCACCGGCTGTCTGTGCCCTTGAGCTTGGGATCCTCCTTCCTCAGCCTCCTGAGTTGCTGGGATTACAGGCATGTGCCACCACATCTGGAGTATACAAAATTTTTAAGAAGCTAATTGAATCAAGCTTTTATTCATTTTATTTTATTTTTTTTTGTGTGTGTGTGTTTGTCTAGTATTAGTGGGTTCAACCCAGGGCCTCGGGCATACTTTGGTAGGCAATCACCCTACCACTGAGCTGTTCCTCTGTCCCCCTTTTATCTACTTATTTATGTTTGTTTGTTTATTTATTTATTTTTGTGGTACTAGGGAGTTGAACCTGGGGTCTCATGCATGCTTTCTGCAAGCGCTCAACCACTAAGCCGTAGCCCCAGCCCATTTTTCACTTTGTATTTTGGGGAACGGTCTCACTAAGTTATGCAGGCTGCCTCTGCCCTTTTAAATTATTTTATCTTGAGACAAGGTCTCACTAAATTGTGCAGGCTGCTCCTGGCCTTGAATGAACAATCCTCCTGCCTCTGCCTTCCAGGCACGTGCCATCACGCCCAGCTTAAAAGTATAATTTTTGCTGTGTAAGATACACAAATACATACTGTGGTAATGTAACAAATATCAGTAATGACCATCTCTGGGTAAAAACCTCTTCTCATACCCTGTGCTGCCAACTTTCAACAACAGACATTTATCACTTTTAAAAACCAAGGGAAAGGCCTGGGGGTATAGCTCAGTGGTAGAGTGCTTGCCTCACAAATGTGAAGTCCTAGCACCTTAAGAAAACAAAGATGAAAACAGGAAAATAATAATACCATTTGGAAAAAAAGATTTGAAACCTCCCCTCTCATAGTGTCATAGTTTTCAGTATCACAGCAACACGCTAATTTTCTAAATTTGCTAATTTTCTTTTAAATGTTTAAATTCAAAAGCAGAGTATTTGACTGGGTGTGGGAGGGTACAGCACCATGTCATCGTGCATTGTGATGCCCCTTGAATATAAGGCCTGGCTTGCCACCTCTATACCAGCCACGAGCCCAGAGATCCTCCAGCCTCCTCAGCAGCCAGCTGGACACTCAGCACACCAAGCTACGCGGGTAAGAGGATGGTGGCCAGACAAATGCTGGAACTGCTGCTTCTGGCCCTGATCCTACCCACGCGCATTTATTCATTTGTTCCTTTAACCAGCACACCTGATCCTAATGATTACAATACCACCACAGTGACGATATCTTCCAGCAGTGCCCTAACGACGACAGTCAGTCTGTTTGTGGTCTTACTGGCTCTTCTATATTTTATTCGTTAAGAGACTCAGGCCAACTCATGTTCTAAAAGCCAGTCCAAATGGCACCTAGAAGTCAACTATGGCAAGGAAAACAAAACTAAGTCTTTATCAAACCCACGAATTGCACTAATTTTATTAACAAAGAAAATCTTAAGAGTCCCCAACTGAACTGGCTTGAAGATCATCTGAAGGATTTAACTGGATGATGAATGTCAATATTAAGTCTCCTGGAGTTTCATATACAAGACTGAAAAGAAAGGCAACACCAAAAATTAAGTTAATGATTTCAATAAATGTGGCTTAAGAAATATGAACCCTTAAAACTTTGTCTTGAAAATGGTAATTTCACTTTGATCTAGAGAAAAAGGATGCACTGTGGAATGGAGATTAAGTTTTCATTTTGGTTCACTAAATCTAGAAGGCTGTAAACTAATTAGGTAACTTTAAAAGATTTCACGATTTTATTCATACATACATTGGAAGGAATTACCAGGTGTTCTTGTAAAGCCTCTATATAGTTTGAGCAATCCTAATTTCATCCTAGTTTTTTTTGTTGTTGTTTGTTCATTTGCTTTGGTGCTGGGAAGTGAACCCAGGGCCTTGTGCACACTAGGCAAGTGCTTTACCACTGAGCTACATCCTTAACCCCTTGACATTACATTTAGCTTACTGTGTATCCTGGTGAAGGATGGATTGGATTGGAAATCTCTGTAATTCTTTTTTTTCTTTTTGGTATGGGAGTTGAACCCAGGGCCTCACATATGCTTTGCAAATGCTCTACCACTGAGCTGCACACCCAGCCCATTTTTTACTCTGTTATCTTGAAACAGGGTCTCACTAAGTTATGTATCCGCTTGCAAGATGCTGGAATTATAGGTGTGTGCTACTATGCCTGGCTTTTTTTTTTTTTTTTTTTTTTTTTTGAGACAGGGTCACCCTATGTAGCCCAGGTTGGCCTCAAACTCACTATACCTTCTGCTTCTGCCTTGTGAGTGCTGGGATTACAGGCATGTGCCACCATGCTAGGCAAGCAGGAAATTCTTTCATACACATTTAAAAGTGAAATGTTAAGCATTTCTCATCTCAAATTACCATCCAATAGTGGTGTCAGATTCTTTTTTTTTTTTTTTCTGTACTAGGGCCTTGAACTCAGGGCCTGTCATGCTTTTGTTTTGCAGTCACTCTACCACTGAGCTGAACCCCTAGCCTCATTTTTTTGGGTGGTGTTGAGACAGGTTCTCACTGTGTAGCCCTGGCTGTCCTAGAACTTGCTGTGTAGACCAGGCTGGCCTCAAACTCACATCAATCCTCTTGCCCCAGCCTCCCTAGTCCTGGGAATATTGGCCTGAGCCACCATGCCCGGCTTCCCCCATCCCCTTTTTAAAAGGTTTTTATCTTGAGACAGGGTCTTCCTAGGTTATACAGGCTGGCTCTGGCCTTGAACTTGGGATCCTTCTGCATTTGCCTCTGTAGTTGCGGGGATTACAGGCGTGTGCCATTGTACCCAGCTGGGGTGTCAGATCCTTTAAACTACCATATTTAACTTGATTTGAAAGATGAGACATGCACTAACTTAAATTCGTCTTAAACACTTTCTTGAACCTGGCCTTGAACTCATGATTCTCCTGCCTCAGTTTCCCCAGTTGCTAGGATTACAAATATGCACCATGATGCCTGTTGTTGTTAGGTGCTGTGGAGTCGGGTCCAACTCATAAGGGTTTTCAATGGCTGATTGTTTTAGGATTGCCTTGGGACTGGATTGCCACGTTCCTTCTCCCATTTTTGCTGTCCTGGAAATCCAACCTGGGACCTCAGAGACTGCAGAGCAGTGCTCTCTACCAACTGAGCTAAATCTCAGCTCCACCAGGGTGCCTAGGAACACTTTATTATTATTACTACTATAATTTTTTTTTGGTGTGTGTGTGTGTGTGTGTGTGTGTGTCTGTGTGGTACTGGGGGTTGAACCCAGGGCCTTATGCCTGCATGCTTTGCAAGTGCTGGACCACTAAGATGCACTCCCAGCCCATTGTTTTAACTTTTTTGAGACAGGGTCTTGCTAAGTTATGCAGACTGCCTCTGGTCTCGAACTTGGGATCCTCCCGCCTCCACCGCCCAAGCTGCTAGGATTACAGATGCGCGCCACTGCGCTGGCCTATTATTACTACTATAATTTGTGGCACTTGTTTCAATATTCCTAATTTAGTCCTAGAGTTTTACTGTTTTTTTTTTTTTTCCTTATGATTAAACCTAAGGTCTCATGCATGCTAGGCACGCACTTTGCCACTGAGCTATAGCCCCGGTCCTCTGTAAATACTATTTAAAAACTATAAATCAGATTAATTACATTTGGATCATGTTTTATATCAGTCAACATTTTTAGATAGTTAAAACCCAGTTCTGTGTCTAAGTGGATTTGATTCTAAAAAGCAAAACTTCTTGGTTTGAGACAGTGTCTCCCTATTGTAGCCCAGGCTGACCTGTAACTTATACTATTTAACCCAGGCTAGCCTTAAGTGCTGTGACTACAAGTGTGTGCCACCATGCCTGGTTGTGATATTTCCGTTTAAATAAAGTGGGAATATCCTAAATGAGAAACATGAGTCTAGAAAATAAAAGGAAAAACAAACTATTAAAAGTTTTGTTGCATGCCGGGTGTGGTGGCGCAGGCCTGTAATCCCAGGGACTCGGAGGGTGGAGGCAGGAGGATCGCAAGTTCGAGACCAGAGGCAGTCTGCGTAATTTAGTGAGACTCTGTCTCAAAACAGTAAAAAAATGGACTGAGGGTACAGCTCAGTGGTCCAGCACTTGAAAAGCATGCAAACGCAAGCCCCTGGGTTCAACCCCCAGTACTGCAAAGAAAAAAAACTTTTGTTGCACTGGCACTTGAAATTTGCAGATGTTTGCCAGTTCATGGAGTTTAATTTTTTTCTTATGTCCAGACCTACTGCACTATTAACATTCCTTCATTTATGTATGCTTTTGACTATTTTTTTAATCTCTTGATAATTGGGTGATTATTAAAGTTCTCTATTCTCTTCACAGAGCATGTCCTTTGCAACCTGATCACACAGATGATGAAAAAGAATAGAACTTTATTCATCTTTGAATAATGTCTCCTGTGTACTTTGGTATGCCAGGATGTAAATTTGCATAGATATGTTTCTTCAATTGGCTTTGCTGAATAGGCATTTAAAAATGAGGCTAAAATTATTCAAAAGCAAGTAGCTTGAAATTGGAGAATTTGTAAAGTTACGGTTACTTAGGTTAATATTCAATATAATGCAGTATGTTGCTTCTTTTACTAGTAAGCTTGTTCTTGCTAAAATCAAATCATTACATCATGTTCTAATTACTAATCTGCTGTCTCTGAGATTTGCTTAGATCTTTGTACTGATGCCATTTTTTTGGCATTTCATTATTGGAATTGTGCCATATTTTTATTCCTTTTGTTGCTTTAAAAAGCAGAGTTTGACTTTTGCACATTAAAAACTTAGCATTAATTAAATGTAATCTCTTGTCATTTTTTAGAAAGGGGGCCAAAGATGCAATGTTGAAAAAAATTTAGATGGCTATCTTCTTTTCAGAAGAAGTTAAAGACCATTTGGTCTTGGGAGTTTAAACAGTTGATAATCAAAGGTTCTAAAACAACAAAGAGATAAAATACTAACATAGATACAGAAAAAAAGGACTCCATAGGACACATTAAAAGAGAGAAATTTTCCTTGGATATGCATTTCACTAAGTATTATAAAATGTTACCCTTTGGGCCTATATTTTTAAAGTGGGAAGTCAATGAAACATGATAGGCAAATCATGCCATAAGCTGGAGTTAAAGTCCTTAGGGCTTCCATTATATTTCTCAGAATAACCAGTGGTATAATTGAAAACGTGGGTATAATATTATTTGGTAACTGATATTCTAGTTTTTCTCATCATACTTTTTGCTTACTGACAAGACTGTCAGTTTTCAAAATTAGCCATGTTTTAGCAGACAAGTTTTTATGAAATTTATTTCAAATAAACGAATACTTACTTTCACAATACAATATCCATTTGTGTGCTCCTGAATGTTATCTCCTACCTGGTATTTTTATTTCATTCCTTCCAAATGCAAATTAGTGTCCTGATCTGATTTTATCACCTACCAAACTGAGATCTTAGATTGTATATTTTTTACTTTGTATATAAAGCAGAATTTTTTTTTTATCTCAAGTGCTTTCATACTTATTTATTTATTTATTCTGTGTGTGTGTGTGTGGTGTTAAGGATCTAAATTAGGGCCTTGTATATGCTAAGCAAGCACTCTTATCACTGAGCTATACCTCAGCCCACCCAAATACTTCTTTGATAATTATGTTTTTCTTATTCTTTTCTTTCTTTCTTTTTTTTTCTTTTGAAATAGTATCTCACTCTATGGTTAGGCGGGCTGGGATTTAGCTCAGTTGGTAGAGCGCTGCACTGTAGTCTCTGAGGTCCCGAGTTCAATTCCCAGCACTGCAAAAATGGGAGAAGGGCCTGGCAGTCCACTCCCAAGGCAATCCCTAAGCACTCAGCCATTGAAAACCCTATGAGGGTCGCTATGAGTTGGATACCGACTCACGGCACCTAACAACAACAACAACAACAACATATAGTTAGGCTGGCCTGGAACTCGTAGTCTAGGCTGGCCTAACGGGGAGATCTTCCTGCCTTTGCCTGCCAAGTGCTATAATGACTGGCATGTGCCACCACTGGGATACATTTCTTTTAAAGAATAGCTTAAACCAAATTCGTAAAGACATGATTTAAGTCTGAAACTGATTTGTTGTTTTTCACTAATGGAGACAAAATCTTTTTGGTTACATGCCCAGTGAGTCTAATTTTGGTATGTAATAGTTTCTTAAAAATTTGAATCTTAACCTACAAATCTTTTCAGGTATACAATACAATATGTGATAGTACCTCGCTTTTATTAGTCAGAAGCCTATGTAATCTTTTCTTTTCAAAGATTTTAGAAAATGCAGCATGGTAACTTAGCTTTTCTAAACATAAGGGAAGTAGGAAGCTGAGGCAGGAGGATCATTAGTTCAAGGCCAGAGGCAGCCTGTGCTATTTAGCAAGACTCTGTCTCAAGACAAAAATAAAAAAGAGGAAAAGATAAATTAAAAATTATAATAAAGGAGCTGGAGGTGCAACTCAGTGGTAGAACATGTATAACATGTGCAAGGCCGTGGGTTTGACCCCTTAGTACTTTCAACAACAACAAAAAAAGAAATTAAACTAAGTTTTAAGTTTCTACCCTGTATGACAAAGTGGATCAGATATTCCTCTTTGAATGGGTTGTGCAGATTATTAATGATAGTGTGATTCCTGACTGAATAATGATAAAATCTGTTCTGGAATTTTTTTTTTAAATGTTAGAGCATTCTGGATTTTTATTTTTTCTTGCAGTGCTGTGCATCAAACCCAGGGCAGATCCTTTGTATTTTGTGTTTGCATGCAGTTACATTGTCTTGTTTGTTTTTTGAGACATCATCTTGCTATGCAGCCTAGGCTGTCCTTGAGCCTAAGATTCTCTTGCCGCAGGCTTTTAAGAGCTGGAATTAAGGGTATATGTCACCAACCTTGGCTTATTTACTGATTTATTTATTGTAGTACTTAGGGGTTGAACCCAAGGCCTCGCACATACTTTGCAAGTACTCTACTACTAGGCTGCACCCCTCAGCCCTTTTTTTATATTTTATTTTGAGACAAGGTCTCGTCAAGTTATACAGATTGCCTCTGGCCTCAAACCTGTGATCCTCCTGCCTCCATCTCCCGAGTCACTGGGATTATAGGTGTGAGTCACTGCCTCAGGCTCCTATTTTTTTTTTTTTTTTTTAAGAAAAGCAGAAAATAAAGCCTAAACTAACTGAACCTGTGTCATATATATACAGCTTGTGAATCCCACTGTATTTAGAACCTTTCAGATTAATTTACTTTCAGAAAAACTGAAGGTTCATTTGGGATTTAGTTCAGCACATATTGTTATAGGGATTCCTTTTACCTTTGAGAATAGCTTCTGGAAGTGGGGGAGAGAATTTTTTGTTTGTTTGTTTTGGAGGTTGAACACAGGACCTTATTCATGCTGGGCAAGTGCTGTAGTTCTGAATCACACCTCCAAACCCTTTTTTATTTTTTAATTGAATTTAACTATTTATTTTTAAGACAGGGTCTCTAAATTGTGCAGGCTGCCTCTGGTCTCAAACTTGAGATCTTCCTGCCTCAGCTTCCTGAGTAGCTGAGATTATAGGTATGTGCCCAAATGCTTTTTCTTTCTCTATTTTTTATTTCTTCTCTTTTTCTGGTACTGGAAGGCTGAACCCAGGGCCTTGTGCATACTGTGCAAGTGAAGCCCTGTACTTCTTTAAAAATTTTTTTTATCTTGAGGCAGGGCCTTGCTAAGTTAGGTAGGTTGCCTCTGTCCTTGAACTTGTGATCCCCTTGCCTCTGCCTCTGGAGTTACTGGGTTGCAGGCATGTGCCACTGTGCCTGGCAGATTTTTGGGTCTTTGAAATAGGGTTTCATTATATAACTCAAGCTGGCCTTAAATTTGCCATCCCTCTGCCTCTGCCTCCTGAGTTCTGGGATCACAGGACTATGCCACCACACCCAGCTTTCTGAGATATCTTTATTGAATCAACGTGGGGGGAATCTTAGAAGTCATCTTGTTCAACAAAAGCCAGTTACTAGCAACTGTTCATTGACTGTGTGGACTGTCTTTATTAGTCAGCAGTTCTAACTGCAAAAAATATGAGTTTGAATTATTTTAACTCCTCCTCTCCTATTCTTGGTTCTATCTTTGAAATAACATAGAACAAGTTATTCCTTCCATTCAATTATTTAAGGATAATAGATTTAAGAATAATTATTTAAGGATATTTGTTGTATCTGTTGCCTTTCTCTTTCAAAGGCTTAATAGTCTATTGTGTTTATCAGTTACAGCCTAAGTGAGTTTGTCTGAATTCCCTGTATAAGGGGCTATGTCTTTTGAATTGCATATTAGATACATAAATGGTAAATTTGGCTAAATTTCTTACTGGCCCTACATTTTCATCAATTAATTGTTCAACTCCTGTTTTGATATCTTATATATTTGGAAATACCAATGGAACTCTAACAATATTTCTTTTCATTTCTTTTTCTTTCTTTTTTTTTTCTTTGAAATTACAAGTGTGTGTCAGCACAGAAGGCAACAGTATTTCAACATTAATAACTCTAGTAAAAATCTTAAAATATCTAGTTTCTCAAAAATAAGTGTTAAATATGATAATTCTTAAATCATTAACAAAGGCAATAAATAACATGAAAAACAGCTTTAGTCCCATATTGACCTTTTAAAGGATGGTGATACTGTACTGACTTATGAAGGCTATTTGAGATGTGTCCTAGATATGAAAGTACTGTCTTAGAGTTTAAATTAAGAATATAGATTTGCTGGGTACTGTGGCACATGCCTATAATCCCAGCTATTTGGGAGGCTGAGGCAGGAGGATTGCAGAATTGAGATTATATGCAGCCGATGCAAGTGAGACCTTGTCTCAAAATAAAAAATAAAAAAGGGGCTGGGAGTGCTGCTCAGTGGTAGAGCACTTACCTAGCATATGCAAGGCCCTAGATTCAACCTCCAGTACTACCAAAAAAAAAATAATAATAAATTAACTTTCTCTAATATCACTCACAAAATACTAAAAGTATAGTTAAACTCCCATACCTAGTTTTAGGTGGCAGTTTTGTTACTCATCTTTAAAAGAGTTTCCTAAACAACAACTAATTTGAAAATGCTTGAACTACAGAGGTTATTTGACTATTAGGAGTCAAGCCAGTTATTCATATGCATATACAGAAGTGACTAAATTAAAAAGAACTGTGGGTAGAGAGGATGAAAACAAATGCTGTCTATAAATCTTTCTGCAGGCAGTAAGGAAAAGGAGTGACACACAGGAATTTGCTATATTGACTTAAACTCGGGTTTAATTGTAAATATTAATTTTGCAATAAGACATTACTTTCTATAGAACACATTAATTTATCACAGTTTTAATTTAAACATCCTATCATAGTATCAGATAAATTGTTGCCTATTGGGTTTATAATTTTGTTACTTTCAGCCAGATTTTTTTTCTTTATTTTTAAAATTAATATATATGTATGCGTGTATAACATACGCGTGTATTTTTTTTTTTTTTTCAGTACTGGGGGATTGAACCCAGGGCTTCATGCAGGCTTTTGCAAGCCATCTACTGAGCTACACCCCTGTCCAATTTTTGCTTTTATCTTGAGACGGGATCCTAGGTTCAATCTGTGAAGGCTGCCTATGGCCCCAAACTTGTGATCCTTCTGCTTCCATCTCCTGAGTTGCTGGGACTACAGGTGTGGACCACTGAACCTGGCTCAGTCAGATTTTTAAAGAATAATTACTGGATGTGCTCAGGTTTCATTTGAGTTGTATTTGCGTGTGTATACTCCCACTAAAGCACATGTTGATGGCAAGAGTGGAAATGTTTCAGACTTATTAAATCACCTATTACTGCCCTAAAGATATGGGTCACTTTTATACAGAGGATTTTTATTTTTACCACAACTAAAAGTTTCCCCAGTATTTTCAGACCTCAAATTACCCTGGCATAGAATAAAAAGTTTTTCTCATTGACACTTTTTTTGTCCACAGGGTAGGTATGAAAGTTTATCCTGAGTGGAGGATTAGCTATCTTCCTCCCTCCCAACCTTGATAACGATTGCAGACTTTGAAACAGGATCATGCTGTGTAGCTCAGACTGGGCTCCAACTCCTGTCGATCCTCCTGCCTGCTTCCCGAATGCTGGTATTCTGGCTTGATTATGGATTTTCCCTTACTTTTTTCTTTACAGTTTTAAGGATTAAAATCACTATAGTCGATTCACATCGAATCCTCTTTGCTTGTTCCATTTAGCTAGGTTATTTCCAGACCACACACCAACAGGCGCAATCCTTACAGAAAGACAGGCGAAGACAAAACTTTTCTCACTGTTCGGCTTCGGAGACTTTCACAGACCGAAGTGCGTGAAAAATCTTTAACAACATTGAAGATTGTAATCTAGCTGAAACACAATAGGAAATCCACAAGAGGGAGATGCTTGCTAGACAGCCAGAAAGAAACTCCCGCGAGGGACTGGAGCGAGCAGGGTCAGGAGGAGCCCCGGGGTCGGCCTGGGTCTCGACGCTCTAGGGCGCAGCTGCGTAGCGAGGACCGGCGGAGGAGCCTGGCCGGAGAGGAAAGCCGCCATGGCTCAACGCCGCCAGCCCTGAAGCCCGAGATCAGAAAGTACGCGAGTGTCGCCAAAGCCCAGCACCACGCTTCCAACCCGTCTCCTCAAAGTCCCAGAAAAAACGGGGGGCGGGCGGCTTTGAAGGCATTTCCGCTTAGCAACCCCACGCTGTTGCTAAGGAGGGGCCGCCGCGGCGACGACCCGGAAGTCGTGGCTTCCACTCGCCGGGGCCTGCTCTGGGTTTGCGTGGGGATGCCCGGCGGGCTCCAGGCGGTGGGCGGGGCCAGCGCGAGCGTTTCCGGTTCGGCTGCTGCCTCCCCTCGACTCTTCACCTGCCCCCTCCCCTCCGCCTCTCCTCCACCCTCCCTCTCCCAGGCAGGAGAAGCCGCCGCCGCGCGTAGGTAGGCGAGCGCCCGGCGCCTCCCCGCAGGGGGACCGCGCCCGCCCCGTTCGAGCCCCGGAGCGCGGCCGCTTGGTCCAGGTACTTGGTTTTGGCTTTGACGGGGTCCCGGCGGCTGGAGCCCGAGGGGCTGTGTGTGTGTTTCAGGGCGCTGCCGAGGGGTCCGCTTCAGCGGGACGGGGAACGCTGGGATCCCGGGTGGGGCGCAGGCCGGCGTGTGTGTGCGCGGAGGGTTGCGGGGGCGGAGCGGGTCGGTCCGGGGGACACCGTGGGCGGGGAGTTTCGGGTGGCCGGTTAGGGAGCGGTGGCGGGGGCGCCCCCTCGGGGGCAGAGACTTCGGCCAGCGCGGAGCGGAGTTTGCACCTGGAGGGCTGGCTTTGAAAGGGGGAGCATCATCCGGAGCCGAGAGGAATATGGACTCTGCGGGGTGGCCGGAGCGGACCCACACTTCCATGAAGCGCTTCCCCTGCCCGCCCGCCTGGGACGGAGCCGGGCTTCAGGGTTTATGGGGTTCTGGGTCGCCTGGGCACCCCGGAGCCGCCCTTGGAGCGAGGGCAGAAGAGTGGATAATGAGACCTCCCTCCACCCAACTTCCGTGCGCTCCCTCCTGTTCTTCCTTTGCTGCTCCCTTAGCCCTAGCCTCCTGTAGGCATAGTGACCCTCGAGTGGGCCAGGCATCAGGGCATAAAAGACAGCGCGGAGCGGGGTTCGCTGCCACTAAATGATGTTTCAGGTGTCTGGAAAGTGCCAGAATGGCATTTTCAGCCACACGTCCCAGCCTGACCTATAGCTAATATGAATTTTCTTAGAAAAATGCAAAACTGAAAAGCACTTCACTATAGTCAAACGTGGTGGCGTAGAGTAGAGGCAGGCACTTTAAAAAAAGAAAAAAGAAAAAAGGCTGGGTAAACCGTATAGATAGAGGTCCAGGTGAGACATGTTGAGACAAGCCAACCCCTTGCCAACCTCTTTTACCTCCCGGTAGTCCTGCCTTAGTTTAAATGAAGCAGAAAGATCCTCGTCATTTGTGTTTCAGTCAGTGACTGAATTGTAGGTAGTGTAGTAATACGGTATGTCTTAGAATAGATACGAGAACATGTGGAGAGACAAATTCCCTGCTTTTGAGCGATCTCTTAATCTTTTAAGGAGATAATTTTGGTCAAGTGGAAGTATTGGCTTTGAGGTAGATAAATCTGGGATTGAACTCTGACTGTGGCACTTGCTAGTTGTTGACCTTGGGCAAGTCATGGAACTTACTAGAGTTTCAGTTTCTTCATAAGTAGAATAAGTTAAATTCTTACCAGTATCAAATGGGGAGGTAATGTATTTTAATAACTGTCCTTTTAAAGCAGAAGTATCTTCAAGTTACAAGATGAATTATTGTCATTAATCATACTGCGTGGAAGTTTGAGATAGGAAGGAAACTAGATGATAATATTCCAAAACAAATGTATACAAAAGGACTTTCAATGACTTCTACAACTTTTGTTTTGTTGTTTCCTTTATAGTGCTGGGGATCCAACCTGGGACTTCTCATATACCACACACCTGTTCAGCTATTGAACTACAACCCTGTCTCCTAGAAATTGATCCTAAGTAGCATAAAATTCAATTAGTAATTTTTTAAAACTTGTAATAATAAAATAGAATGTGTTCATTTTTTAAAATAACCAACGCATATTCCATAGGTTTTCCTTAGATACACGATACTGCTGTATACAGTATAAATTGGTATGAAAAATATTTCCGAAGTTGCCTGGTGTGGTGCCACACTTTTGTAATCCTAGGACTCAGGAGGCTGAGGCAGGAGAATTGAGAGTTGGAGGCTAGCCTGGGCTTTATAGTGAGACCCTGTCCAAAAAAAAACAAAAACAAAAACTGTATGTACATCTTAACATCACATGTCCCTTTAAAGAGAATTAAAATTGGAGCATAAAATTGAAAGTAGTAATTTTAAGATTAAAATCAACGTCAGTAGCATGATTCATTGTAATTCTGTTTAGACTAAAGGATTAGCAAAACTTAAAGAATTCTTATATATAATTTGTAAAATAAATAAAAATGGAATAAATTTCTGCTTTTAAATCAGTTCATGAAGGATGAAGTGTTTATATTCATTTGTTTTGTGGATTTAAAACAATAGTTATGTGTAATCTATTATAGGTTAGATTTTCAACTACCAGTTTACTTTTTTTGTTGTTGGTGGTGGTGTTGGGCATTGAACACAGGGCCTTGAGCTTGGTAGGCAAATGCTCTGCCATGGAACTAAACCCCTAGCCCAACAATTTTTTGTTTGGTTTGGTTTTATTTTTTAAATTTAACTTGTAGTTAGTAATTTAAAAAATTAACTGTATGCTATACTCACAAGAGTATAAAAGAGTACAAATAATTTTTTTTTTTTTTTTTTGCTGTACTTGGAGGTTGAACCTAGCACCTCACACATGCTTTGCAAGTGCTCTACCACTGACCTACACCCCCCCAGCCCATTTCTTACTTTTTGCCTTGAGATAAGGTCTTGCTAAGTGACATAGGCTGCCTCTGGTCTTGAACCTGCGACACTTCTGCCTCCGCCTCCTGAGTCGCTGAGATTACAAATGTGAGCCACCACACCTGGCTTTGATAGTTTGTTGTTTTTTTTTTTTTGATAGTTTTTTTGGTGTGTGAAAAGTTGGTATAAAGTTTGCAATTCAACAAAACTTTTCAGATAACTTTAGTAATTTCGAGTAAATTTGAGAGAAAATTTCTAATGTTTTTTAAATAGAATTGAAATGATGTTTTGCTGCAGTTGTAGATTTTTGGCAAAGCTATTCAGCTTTCTAAATGGCTCAGCTGAAGGAGTAAAGTCTTAAACATATGTATAGCTAAGCTTTTTAGCTGTGTTTTCTTAGATCATTTTTCATCATTTTTTGAATCTGTAAGTTGAGGTCATATCTTTGGTAAACTTTTCAAAAGCTCCCATTTTTTCCCCTGTCTTCTCACAGAACGTTAATAATCTGTTTTTGTATAAGAGATAGGATAGTAGTTGTTAGAGCACAAAATTCTGTCTTAATTATATGCACTGGATAGAGATTGTTGGAGGTACTTTTCTCTATGACCTCTTCCACTCAAAGTATGTGACCATTCCGGGGATCTTTGCAGTTGTCTGTTATGGAATTTGCTTCTCAGGAAATCTAAAAATGACGAAGCCTTCCTTGAATATGTCTCCCTTTGATGATCTCAAAAAGTTTTAGGTAAAAATGGAAAGGTTTATATATACTATGTACTAGAGTCATGTAATGAACAAAGTATATTAATTTTTTTTTTGTACTACCTAATCAGGAGTGAAAGAAAGTTACTATGGAAATGTTTTAAAAATTTCTAGGCTGTTTTCCCTTTACTCAAACCAAATGAATTTTCTTCCAGAGCTTGTCTCTATTTTAAAGCATATTTCTTTTATGGAGATAATGATTTAGTTTCTAATAAAGTTAAAGAATCCTTATATCAAAAAAAAAGGATGGTCTCATAAGTAGGTTGATTGATCGATTGATTGATTGATACTGGGATGCTGAACCTAGAGCCTGATGCATACTTTGTGAGTGCTCTGCCACTGAGCTGCACCCCAACCCCTTTTTTATTTTTTAACTTGAGACTAGCTTTCGCTAAGTTACGCAGGTTGCCTCCATATTGAACCTGCAAGCCTCCTACCTCCTCTAACCAAGTCGCTGTATGGAACCACCACACCCAACCATAACTAGATCTTAATATTACCAGGTTTGGTAGAAACTGCTTCAGTGTTTTTATATAAATACTAGTAGATTTTCCTGAAAAAACTTTTGAATTTGTGGAATAATAGTTTTTCTATTTTAACATCTAACTCAGCTACCCATTTGTACTTAATATAGAACATTTGAAAAGCTGGGGCAAGGAGAATGACTTTACTTCAGAATTACCATTTTAAGTTTCATAGATTATTTATTTAGCTAAATTGGATTTTGACACTATTGGGATTGTGTTCAGTATGGATGCAGGGGGAAAAATTAGATGCCATCTGTTTCACATTCCTCTTTCCCCACCCCTTCCATGTATTGTGGCTTTGAATTTATCAGATTATTTTTCAAAAACAAAAACCCTTGAGCCGGGCTTGGTGGTGCACACCTGTAATCCCACCAGTTTGGGAGGCGGAGGCAGGAGGACCCCAAGTTCAAGACCAGAGGTGGTTTTTGTAATTTACCAAGAAAGACCCTGTTTCAAAAAAGTAAAAAAATGGGCTGGGGGTGCAGCTCAGTTGTCCAGCACTTGCAGAGCATGCAAGCACGAGGCCCTGCGTTCAACCCCCAGTACCGGGAAAAAAAAAAATACAAAAAAACCCTTGGTTGATTTGTTGTTGTTGTTGTTGTTAGGTGCCGTCGAGTCATGTCTGACTCATAGCGACCCATATAGGGTTTTCTATGGCTGATTGTTTCGGGATTGACTTGGGAGTGGGTTGCCACATCCTTCTCCCATTTTTGTGGTGCTGGGATTCAAACTCGGGACCTCAAGAGACTGCAGAGTGGCGCTCTACCAACTGAGCTAAATCCCAGCCGTTGGTTGATTTAGATTATGTAATATCAGCTTTATCAGTGGACATGCAACTAAAACTTGCATTTTTATGTTTAGTTATACAGGATGATGGCCGACATTGGTTAAAGGTAACTGCTAAATTATTTAAAACTCTCTGAACATTGTTGTTTATTGTTGTTAGGTGCCATCGAGTCCGTATCCGACTCACAGCGACCCTACCTACAACAGGCGAAACACTTTGTCAGTGCTTCTCTGCTATTCATAGGATTTTCAGTGGCAGATTGATATTTGGGAGCAGGTTGCCAGGTCCTTGTCTGAACATTAGGAATCTTCTTACATCTGTAGTTATTCACTTGGTAAACCTTTTTTTGCGGGGGGAATAGAGTCTCACTATATAGTTCAGGCTGGCCTTGAACCTTAAATTCGTATTGTTCCTCTTGCCTCAGCCTCCTGCGTACTGGAATCATAGGCGTGCACCATCACATCAGGCAATAAAACATTTTTGTCAGTTCTGATTATTATATAGTCCACTTGCTGGTGAAACTTGCTTTAACAAATGGATATATCTGGGCATGAGGGCACATGTTTGTAATCCCAGTTCTTGGGAGGCTAAAGCAGGAAAATTACCAAAAGTTCCAGGCCAACTGGCCTACATAGTGAGACCCTGTCTCAAAAAACAAAAAACAGGCTGGTTGCTGTGGTGAATGCCTGTAATCCCAGGGACTCCAGAGGTAGAGTCAGGGGGCTTGCAAGTTTGAGGCCTGAGGCAACTTGCATAACTCAGTGAGACCCTGACTCAAAATAAAAAAATAAATAAGTGGGCTGGGAGAGCAGCCCAGTGGTAGAGCACTTGCAAAGTATGTGTGAAGCCCTGGGTTCAACCCCCAAGTACTTCAAAAAAAAAAAAAAAAAAAAAAAAAAAAAAAAAAAAAAAAAAAAAAAAAAAAAAAAAGAAAAGAAAAGAAAAAAAAAGATACAGTGGAATTAGAATAAATTTTTATTCACTTGATGTCTTTTTTTTTTCTCTTTTTCTCTACTTTAAAAAAATTTATTTTTATTTTTATTTATTTTATTTTATTTTTTTTGCAGTACCGGGGGTTGAACCCAGGGCCCCACGCCTGCATGCTCTGCAAGTGCTGAACCACTGAGCTGCACCCCAGCCCATTTTATTTTACTTTTTACGACAGGGTCTCGCTAAATTACACAGACTGCCCCTGGTCTCGAACCTGCGATCCTCCTGCCTCCGCCTCCCAAGCCGCTGGGATTACAGGCATGCGCCACCACGCCCGGCTTTTTTTTTATTTTTTTATTTCCATTGAGATACTACATAGCCCAGGCTGGCCTGGGACTCACTGTATATCCCAGACTGGCCTCAATCTCACCATCCTCATGCCTCAGCCTCCCAACTGCTGGGATTACAGATGTGACTTGATATCTTAAAAACAGGAGAAAGTTTCTGCTGAGAGTTTATTTAATGATAAGGCAACTTAAATTTATTCTTTCACTAGCAGGTTTTTCCTTATTTCTATATGTATTGCTTAGTTTTCGTCTCAATGTGTGCACAGGACTTGACGCTTTTCTGTTTGAATCTTTTTGCAGCGTAAGGGAGGCGTGCTGGGGAAGTTTGGATCTTACTAACTAAATCCTCACGACAGGCTGTTGGATTTAGTGAACTGGAAAAGACTATAACTTGCTGTAAGTTAGCGCTTAGCATAGGCCAGAAAGAACCGGGCATATTTGGGAAACTGTAAAGTAGCACTAATGGGGTGTCCCAGAAATGGCCTGAAGAGAGAGCCATCTGGATAGGAGAGAGTCATGCTTGTCTGTGGCAGGAATGTTCTGGTGAGGTAGGAAGACAGATGGACTGTCCCTACACCACTGTAGTCTGTCCCTCACCCAGAAGCTTCAAGTAGGCAGTGCAGTTATGGTGGGGGCTGAGGTGCCAGGCTAGGAATTGTTCTGTAATCATCTGTCACAATGGAGATTTGGAATGTAGTGGAAAGGGATATTCTCTTGTATTTCACCATGGCCAGAGAAGCTGGGTGGACAAATAGCTATTGCCCTTGTGCAGTGTGGATTTGGTCCAGCACCTCTTTGGGTGCTTGGACAGTCCAGACTGCCACAGTTCAGTGTCTCCATCAAAATGCTACATAAATTTTCCAGAAACAATAGCATTGATTGCTATTTTGATTTCTGCACACATTCTGACTCCTTAGTGTAGAAAAAAAGGCTTTTGGGCCTCCAAGTGAAAAGTATCATACATTTACGTATGTCTTTTTTTTTTTTTTTCCTTTTTTATTTCCCCTCAATACTTAGGGGTTGAACCCATGGTCTCACACAAGCTAGGCAAGGGCTCTACCCCTGAGCTGCACCATTTAGATGTTACTAACATCTAAAATTTTTTATGTTGAAACAGTCTCACTACCTTGTGCTGGGATTACAGGCATGTGCCACGGTGGATGGCTACATCATTCTTGATAAGTTTTGTTTATTTTTTAAATATGTATATGAAACAAAGTTAGAGTTTAAGAAAACGGTTTAATATAGATTGAAGCATAGTTGTTCAGAAAGAGGTGCAAATGAGAAGGACAGTTTAACACACCCAAGGGCTGGGTGTGGGTTTCTCAAGATAGTCACGGATAAGTTTGAAATACATTTTGTCTCTTGGCCATGAGGAATGATATGAGACATACATGTATATATTTGCTTGAATGTCCATGATAGTCACCATTTCATTTCAGGTTCTTTAGGATAAATTACTAACCAGAGCTGTGTTCAGGCAGCTTCCCAGCAGTATTTCTTGTCTGTTTACTAGTGGTCACTCTGTGATATAGATGCTATTGAGCAGAGGAATGACCAGTGCCAAAAAAGTGGCAAGGGGATTAAATAAAATCTTGCTTTCACTGTTCTAGAATTTCTATAGTCTACACTGGCAGTATCTATTCTTTGAGGTTGGGTGTGTCCTATTGAATGTTTGTTGTTGTTTTTGGTGCTAGGGATTGAATCAAGGGCCTTATGCATGGTGAACATGCACTCTACCACTGAGCTGCACTCCTAACCCTTTGTTTTTGTTTCTTATTATTTGTTTGTTTTTCATTTTTTTGAGACATGGCCTTGTTATGAAGGCCTGTCTGGCCTAGAGCTCAGGATGTAGCCGAGGCTGGCCTCAAACTCATGATCTTCATGCCTCAGTTTCCACGTGCTAGGATTATAGGTGTGTGCCACCATGCCCAGCAGGATTTTATTTTTTAGAATAATTGAGCAAATAGTACATAGGTTCTGTATGCTCTCCTCTTCCCAACAGTTTCACCTGTTACTAACATCTTACATTAGTGGTCTATGTTTGTTACAATTAGTGAATCAACATTGGCACATTATCATTAACTATTCTTGTTAGGTGCTGTCCAGTCAGGTCTGACTTAATAGCAACTCCCACTGGGTTTTCATTGGCTGATTATTTCGGGATTGCTTCAGGAGTGAATTGCTATGTCTGTCTCCTGTTTTTGTGGTGCTAGAGATTGAACCCTCATCTTCAGAGAGTACAGAGCAGCACTCTACTGAGGTAAACCCTAAGCCCCTTATTAACTATAGTCCATAATTTATTTTAGGGTCCACACTTTGTATTAGTTTTGTGGGTTCTGGCAGATGCAGAATGATGTATAGTTACTATTACAATTTCTTTTTTTAAAAATATATCCCCTTTATTTATAAATATTGGTAGGGCACAGAGTAATAAGGCTTATTCAATTTCTATTATACAACTGTCACTGTTACAATTTCTTACAGAATAGTTTTACCAGTTTAAAAATCATGTTACGTTTTACCTAGCCAAGGCTTCTCTTCTCCCTGAATCACAGGCAACAATTGATCTTTTTATTTTACCAAAGTTTTGCCTTTGCCAAAATGTCACATGTTGGCTATTATATAGTACATAGCTTTTTGAGACTGATTCCTTTCACTTGTTGTTGTTGTTGTTGTTAGGTGCCATTGAGTCGGTATCCGACTCATAGCGACCCTCATAGGGTTTTCAATGGCTGACTGTTTCGGGATTGCCTTGGGAGTGGATTGCCAGGCCCTTCTCCCATTTTTGCGGTACTGGGAATTGAACTCGGGACCTTAGAGACTGCAGCGCAGCACTCTACCCACTGAGCTAAATCCCAGCTCCTTTCACTTAGCAGTATGTATTAATCATTCTCTAATTTTGGGGGGATGGCTTGATAGCTCATTTTTTTGTATCACTAAGTTTTCATTATATGGATGTACCAGCTTATCACTTTATATTTTGAAAGACATCCTGGTTGCTTTAAAACTTATATAAACATGAGATTTTCCTAACGTTCTTGGATATAATTACATTATTCGGAGTCTGGTTTTTCTTTACAAAAAGATAGATACTAGGTCATTAAGTGCGAATTTGATTGGGAAGTGCTTAATTCTTTGTGTGATAGGTATATCAAAGCGTTAGGAAGTGTGTTCCAAATGTGGTACCCGCCCTGTGACCGTTGCAGGTGGCAAAGATGCTTCATTGTTGTTAGGTGCCATCGAGTCCATGTCTGACTCATAGTGACCCTATGTACTACAGGCAAAACACTATGGTGAGTGCTTCTCTGCTATTCCTAGAATTTTTAATGGCGGATTGATTTTTGGAAGTGGGTTGCTGGGTCCCTCTCCCAAAGATGCTTGGTAGGAGATCTAAATTCAAAAATTTTAAACTGTCACTAAAGTTAATGGCCTTTGCTACTTGATTTTATTGTTGTGCAAAGTTTTAGTTATACAGAATCCTTGGCTGCCCTCTGTAGTGTTTGCTTCTTCCTATTACACTTGATGTAGATTATCCAGAAGATTGAGCTGGCAAAGACTGACAAGAGATACCAGCGTACTACTGTTGTTGTATGATTGTTTCCAACTCTGACTAAGGCTGAGAATCTCAATTCTTAAAGTAATAGAGTGTTGTCCTGAGACGTTCTTTCTCACATAGCCTAAGTACTGTTAACTAGAATCCTCTTGCAGGTGGCTTTATAGCTGTTCTGTTTTCCTAGGGCACCTTTTATTTTCTCCAAAGCATCTTTTTTTTTTTTTTTTTCTTTTCCGTATTGGGGCATTGAACCCAGGGCCTCACATATGCTAGGCAAGTGAGCCACACCCTCAGACCCTTTTATATTTTTTATTTTGAGACAGGGTCTCACTGAGTTTCATAGGCTGCCTCTGGCCTCGAACTCACAATCCTCCTGCCTCAGCCTCCTGAGTTGCTGGGATTATAAACATGTACCATGTTGCCTGGCTTTTTCCAAAGCATCTTAACTTTATTATGATGTAAAAATGGTATAATAACTGTTTTTGGTAAGTTTTATTTGCTTTTTCACTTAAATTATAACAGACTCAATGAACTACCTATGTGAAAGCACTTAGATTCTCCAGAGATAGGTACTCTCTAAATCAATCAGTTTGCAAACTCACCACGTCTGTAATGGGATGTATCTGGTTAATGATTTCTTAAGTTTCATAGATTGTGAGATTATAAAGGTAAAAGAAAACAGAGATGGTCTTGTTAGACCCCTTCATCTTACAGCTGTGACTGCTTAAGGGTGGAGAGGTTAAATGACTTGCTCACAGTTGTGTAGCTAGTGGATGAGTGAGACCGAACTCCAGGTCTCCTGACTCTCAGAGGAGTCTTCCTCTCCTCTCTTCTCCTCACTCCTCCCCTCCCCTCCTGTCCCCTCCCTTTTCTTCTTTTCTTTTCTTTCATTTTCTTTTCTTTTCTTTTCTTCCTTTCTTACTTGTGGGTTGAACCTAGAGCCTCACACATGGTAGACAGGTGCTATACCACTAAACTGTACCCTTCCCCCCTTTTTTATTTTTTATTTAAAGTCTTACTGAGTTGCACAGGCTGCCTCTGGCCTTGAACCTGCATTGCTGGGATTATAGGCATGCAGCACCACACTTACCCATTGTGCCATTTCTAATATAACTAACTTTTTCATTTTAGTTAATAAATTATGATTTTATAGGAAGTAAGATTTCTAGGAAATTGAAGTCAACTGTTAAACTACTATAGTATTTCTTGGCATTCAAATATTTTATTAAATTCCTAGTTAATGTCTGAAGTATTGAGTGAGTTAGTGTGTATTTCTTTCAAGTACCAACTCTGACTGGATTTTTAGTTACTAGCAAATTTGTTATGTTTCAAATCCTAGCTAGAAATCAGCCAATTCAACAACAATGGTGAAGTTATAGCCTATATTTAGTAAGCACACATTTGGCTGCATTAAAATGAGTCTTAATGTAATTTTTTTTGGCAGAGTGGAGGTAATCTGTTAATATTTAATGCCATAAAGCAGAATAGAATTCTGCTTTCTTGTGTTGTATTTATAAAACTAGAGTGGAGTGTTATGTAAAAACTAAAAGTACAGATTAATTTAATATGCATCTGGTGAATTCAGGGCTTGAAGGATGCACATCTGTTGAGAAAACAAATCATAGAACTATTCAGAGCTTCAGCATCATTAAATGTGTGTGCTTTGATTCTCTTTAACTGTTTGGAAACAGTTTTTAATGGATTTAGAAAAGACCATTTGCCCTAGAGAAGCAACTTGTGAAGCCATTTATGATGGTATTAATCATTTTATTACCTACAGCCCTACCACCGTCGTGTCCCATCCGGTCAGATCTTGGAAGCTAAGCAGGGTCAGGCCTGGTTAGTACTTGGATGGGAGACCATTGGCAACACCAGATGCTATAGGCGTTGGAGAAGGACTCGGCAACCCACTCCCAAAAAACAATCAGCCGTGGAAAACCTTATAAATAGCAGAGAAGCACTAACAGTAGTGTTTTGCCTGTTGTATGTAGGGTTGCTATGAGTTGGCCACCCACTCAACAGCACCTAACAACAACAACGATCATTTTATTATTGGCCACAGCATTTTGATGCATTAACATTTTTCTTTCCTGCTCATTTATTGGGGAAAGAATGGGTTAAATGACTCACTATAACAAAATCAGCTTGTTCCAGAACTGTATTTAAAAAGGAGAGAATATCATTTCCAGAATTGGATAGATATATTTTAAGGCTCAGATTCTTAGGTTAGTTGACAATCAATGAAGAACTAATGTCAGAGTTGCTACAGTGTATTCATCAGTATAATAGTACTATGTTGTTGTTGTTGGGTGCCCTTGAGTTGGTATGCAACTCACAGCAACCCTAGGTACCACAGGCAAAACACTATCGTCGGTGCTTCTCTGCTATTCGTAGGGTTTTCAATGGCTGATTGTTTTTTGGGAGTGGGTTGTCAGGTCCATCTCCCAAGCCTACAGTACCTGGTGTTCCCAGGTGGTCTCCCATCCAAGTACTAACCAGCCCCAACCCTGCTTGGCTTCTGAGATTTGACGGGATCAGTCGCCACAGTGCTATGGCTACAGGAAATAGTACTATAGGAATATAGAAATTGAAGATATGGTCTGTACTTTCACTGATCAAGTTGGAGAAACAAGACTTGAAGATACAGAATAACAATTTTATATATAACAAAGTACAAACTTGGTCTAATCTATGAAGACTATAAGAGTTAAAGAGGGGAGAAAATCTAGTGATTATTCATAATTCTGATTGAAAGCAGATTAAAGCTAAAGTAGAGAATCTCAGATCTGATTGTTCACTAGAATCTCTTCAGGAAATTTATTCCAGGATTAGTTGGATCAGAATCTCACCAAGCATTTGTTTGTTTAAGACAGGGTCTCGCTGTATAGTCCAGTTGTTGTTGTTAGGTGCCGTCGAGTCGGCATTCGATTCATAGCGACCCTCATAGGGTTTTCAATGGCTGACTGTTTCGGGATTGCCTTGGGAGTAGATTGCCAGGTCCTTCTCCCATTTTTTTTTGCAGTGCTGGGAATTGAACTCTGGACCTCAGAGACTGCAGCGCAGCGCCCTACCAACTGAGCTAAATCCCAGCGTATAGTCCAGGCTGGCCTTCAATTTGAGATCCTCCTGCCTCAACATCCTCAGTGCTGGGATTGCAAGCACGTGCCATATGCTCGGCTTTATGCATAGATTTTAAAAGCTTCTTCAGGTTTTTGTAATAGGCAAGCATTGTTGAGAGCCATAGGCTTAAAGGATGGATATGATTTTCATAGGCAAGAAATGTTAGGGTAGCAAGATAAGTAGGGAGGGAGAATTGGGCACAGCCCTTTGAAAAGTCTAATTCAATCAAAGAAATGTGTGCTATTCAGGGGGAAGGGAGAAAGAAGCCTTGAGAGACAGAATGGGTTTGCAGTATTTCTCAAACTGTGGTCTGCCTTCCTTTCTGTCTCTTTCTTTTTCTTTCTTTTAACATAGAGATACTTTATTGTTTACCTTTCATACAAAGCACACCTCCAGCCTTTTTTTTTTTTTTTTTTTCCACATCTTGACAATGTTTAGGTACACAGAAACCCAGCAAGAAGCATCATGTCATGTAGATTTCACTAAAGGAGAATGTAAAGCATCAACTCAGCCAACTTGTTTTCTGTAGCAGGGCCTACTCTAAGCAAAACTGACTTTTTTTTGTGTGTGTGTGGTACTGGGGTTTGAACCCAGGGCCTTGTGCTTGCATGGTCTGCAAGTGTTGGACCACTGAGCTGCACCCCCAGTTGTTACTTTTTTCTATTTTTTATTTTTTTACTTTTTGAGACAGGGTCTCACTAAGTTACACAGACTGCCTCTGGTCTTGAACTTGCGATCCTCCTACCTCCGTCCCCCAAGCCACTGGGATTACAGAAGAAAACTAACTTTGTAGTGCATTACCTCCATTACAAAAAAAGTCTCCTGCCTAAAGCAAAGTGACTTGTATTTGCTGAGCCAGTGCTATTAACTCCTGCATAAAACATATTTTAGTTTGCTGTTTCTTTTAGCACATTTCATGTAAAAATAAGATTGAAGGAGAAACTTATTTTGGGTAAATGCAGGTCAGTTTGAGTTGCTTGTTGTTAGGTACCGTCGAGACGAGTCCGACTCATAGCAACCCTATGTACAGCAGATCGAAACACTTGCCGATTCTGTGCCAGGCAAACGATCTTATTTATGTTTAAGCCCATTGTTGCAGACACTGTGTCAATCCATCTGGTGGAGGGTTTTCCTCTTTGGCGTTGACCTGCCACTCTCCCAAACATGATGTCCTTCTCCAGGGATTGATCTCTCCTGACTACATGTCCGAAATATGTAAGACGCAGTCTGGCCATTCTTGCTTCCAAGGAGCACTCTGGTTGCACTTCTTCTAGGACAGATATGTTGGTTCTTTTGGCAGTCCATGGTATATTCAGTCGACGTCTCCAGCACCACAATTCAAAAGCATCAATTCTTTTTCTGTCTCTCTTGTTCAATGTCCAGCTTTCACAACCATATGATGCCACTGAAAATACCATGGCATGAGTCAGACGCACCTTCATCTTCAATGTGACATCTTTGCTTTTCAATACCCTATAAAGAGATCTTTTACCACAGCTTTTCCTAGAGCAATGCATCTTTTGATTTCTTGGCTGCTGCTTCCACATGTGTTGATTATAGAGCCAAGCAAAGCAAAATCTTGGACAACCTCAATCTTTTCTCCATTTGTTGTGAAGTTGCGTGCTGACCCAGTG